>VZRS01002258.1:22160-89732 GCA_013398055.1 Ifrita kowaldi | reverse complement strand
TTTTTCTTTTTCTTTTTCTTCTTCTTTTTCTTTGTCTTTGTCTTTTTCTTTGTCTTTTTCTTTTTCTTTTTCTTTTTTTTTCTTTTTCTTTTTCTTTTTCTTTTTCTTTTTCTTTTTCTTTTTCTTTTTCTTTTTCTTTTTCTTTTTCTTTTTCTTTTTCTTTTTTCTTTCTTTTTCTTTTTTCTTTTTCTTTCTCTTTTTCTTTTTCTTTCTCTTTTTCTTTCTCTTTTTTCTTTCTCTTTTTCTTTCTCTTTCTCTCTCTCTTTTTCTTTTTCTTTTTTCTTTTTTTTCATTTTCACAACTAATTGCTCTAGAAAGAAATACTCTTAATTCATCCTTTTTCCTTGCTACTGAAAATAGAAGAACTTCCACAGCAAAAATCATCTCTGGGTACTCAATCATTCTTATTTCTCCATTTCTCCAACTTTTGCTCATCACACTAATTTTAACTCTTAACAGGTTGCTAAAAAGACAAGAACCTGCTTTATTTTCAGCAGAATTAATGTTAAGCAGAAGCTTTGAAAATGTAAAAATATTGAATAGAGAAGTGAAACCCTCAATCATTTCAGTTATCTAGGGAGATATACCAGAGGCATGAGGACTTTCTACAGAAAACCAGGAATTACCCTGATAAAAGGGAGAACGTCTGGATGTGGCACTTGGCTGGTGTTTGGAAGGCCTCTCTGTTTCATTTCTCATGAAAATTTTAACACATCTAAACTCACTTAGGAGAATGTCTGTTCCCCATGTGCGTGTGTGTGTGTATATATATGTGTCCTGCAGAGAGAGATTCCCATGGCTAAATTCTGTGATTCTTTGAAAAGTAATTTTATCTGATTTCTGCTTTATTTCCTTCCCCAGTGCAAATCATTCGGAGATCTTTCCTGGAGGGAACTACAGTCTGAATTCCTGGAAAGTGTGTTGCCAAATACTGGGTCAACCTGCTTTTCATTGCACTTAGGTTAAGTTTTAATTTTTTTGAGAGGATAGATCATAAATAAGAACTGTGTTCCTTGGAAGAAAGAAAATAAAAAATTTGCTTTGCTACAATGAGTGTGATTTTCCCCCATGCAATCTTTATTTTTCATCTCTTACCAGCACAATTCCTCTGACTTGCTTGGAATTATTCATAAATTAAACTGGGATAAATGGAAGACACCTCTTGCTGCAGAATTCTTCTCCTGTTACAAATTGGAATAGGAAAACATTTCTAAGCCTGATTCTCCTGCTTTTATTTCTACCCTGAAACTGATTAATTTGCCAGATTAAACTGCTGTAGGCATGAAGAAAATCAGATTCAGAAGATTTGGCTGCCACTTACAGAAAACTATGAACTAGAAATAATTTTCAGAGTTGCCATCCATTTCTAATAGTACTTGTTCCTTTTTTGATAGCAAAGAAATGTTTACTGCATGAAAAGAAATCACTCTCTTCTGAGAAATCTGCATTTTCTGCAGAGGTAATTATATATAAACACACACATATATATACCTACCCATAGCTAGGTAGTTATGGCTGCACATGAACTGTGCTGCAAACGTGTTCTACCTCATCAGCTTGGCCACTGAAGCACCCAAACTTGGGACTAGCCACTCTAAGCCGCAGTCCTCCTTCTTCTGCCCGCAGGAGAGTATAGGAGGTTTGGTCCCTGTTTAGAGTTAACTCATATGAAATGAAAATGAAAATGTCCAGACTCCAAGTTTCATGTATTAATTCTTCTGAACCGATGTTTTTAACCATTGTGAAAATTGATCCTGGAGTCACCAACCAGGAACTTTTACACAAATTTGAACATTATCAAATGCAAGAAAAACACGGTTCATACCATGACTATTTCCTATGAAAGCAAGAGTATTGTAGGACTCCTCTAAAGGATCCTCTTGAAGACGAAAGTCTGTTACGGTTTTAAGGTTCAGAACTTTCATGGACTCCAAAACTGAGAAGCTCTTTGCAGAGAGAGAAAGACAGAGAGAGAAAAGATACAGGAACCTCAGAAAATTCTGACACATTCTGCAAATAAAAATTGTGCAGATGGTCTATTCAGGTAAAGCAATTACTAACTTTTCAATCTTCCATTAATTACTGCAGAATCTTTTCCAGGAAATCCAGGTTCATTAACTTAGGCAGCTGCCAGTACAGCTATTTCCAGGGGATATTTATTTGAACTTACTGTGAAAGTGCTAGTTTCCTCTAAAGCTCAGTTCATTAACTTAATCCTCTGAAAAGTTATGAATGTCAGTATTGCTACTACTTGTGATTTTTATCTCTGGTTTTATATTGTTAGATGTTTTTCTTTGGCCTCATCCACCTAGGTTTAGGAGACTGCATGTCATCCTCAGTTTTCAGTGGTTTTAAAGGATGTTTATAATCCTGATTAAGACAGATATATGCTCATATATTTAATGTGAACCCATCCTAACGAAAATGCACGGGTTTGATCCACGATTTTTATCCATCATGCTGGTTATAGCAGGGCTTAGATTTCAAGTAAGTTTAGAGTCTGAAATAGAGTAATATTTTATTTCAAGGAAAATTAATCAGAAACATTAGTTCTCGCTGTCAAGAAGAACAGACCTCATGTGTTCTGTTTACAAATCATCACTGGCACTCTCCCTTTTTCTTACTCCCTACCATGCTTCATTTAATATCAGTCTTTTGAAATGGCTGCTCTTTCCGTTTCACAATTGTATGCTGGAAAAAAGGGCTACTTGGGCTAGTAAATACCATCATGCATAAACTGCTAAAAAGCCTCTCATATAGCTGAAGGTAGCAGCCTTCATCCTGGAGAAGAGGTGTGGTGTGTTTATTTTCCTTTTTAAGACTCTTCTATAGCTGCATTAGATGGAAGGTAATTTTTGCAGAGTATATACGGTATTTCTCCACACCTGCTCAAAGAGATTGCCCAGCTGGTTTGCTGATGGCTTAATCAAAAGACAATATACATGGGACATTACATCCTAAATGTAGCAAAAACAGCAGTGAAAGCAGGAGGGAATTGCTATTAAATAAAGTCATGTGTTCCGGTGACTATTTTCTCTCTGTCCTTGCGATGGTGCTAGGAGTCCAGAGTTGTCTCTCTCAAAACCAAAGTGGAATAGTGCATTTCACCAGCCTGGAGCAGCTACCCTGGCAGCTTGGACCCTGAACTATCAGTGCCCAGGAGCACATTTCCGACAATACCAGCACCAATAAACCTGCATCACAGAGCTCAGAAGAAACATTTGATTTAATCAAGTGCTTGCTAGCACATGTGAGTTGACCATGTGGTGGGATGAATGTCAGGTGCCACCAAAGTTGCTCTGTTCTTCCTCTCCTCTGCTGTACAGGTGAGAGAAAATCCAATGAAAGGCTTGAGATAAAGACAGGGAGAGACCACTCACCAAGCACTGTCATAGGCAAAACTGACTGAACTTGGGGAAAACTAATTTGATTTATTGCTGATCAATTCAGAGTACGATAAAAGGAAACAACCAAATCTTAAAAATACTCTCCCCTACCCCCCTCTGTGCCTTGGGATCATTTTTACCCCTCATTTTCTCTACCTCCATCCCCACCACTCTGGCCAGCAGCCCAGAGTGATGAGGAATTGGGATTGTGGTCAGTTCATCACATGTGTCTACCCCTCCTTCCTCCTCCAGAAGAGGAGTCCTCACAGTCCTCCCCTGCTCCTGTGTGGGATCCCTCCTGTAGCAGACGGTCCTCCACAAACTTCTCCAATGTGAATCCTTAGAGTCCTTCCATAGGCTGCAGTTTTTCATTAACTGCTCCAGCATGTGTCCCTTCCATGGAGTTCAGTCCTTCAGGAATAGGCTGCTTCAGTGTTAGTCCCCAGTGGGGTCACAAGTCCCACCAGCAAACCCGCTCCAGTGTGGGCTCCTCTCTCCACAGACCTACCAGGACCCTGCTCTGGCACTGACTCCTCTTTCCATGAGGTCATGGGTCTTGCCAGGAGCCTGTTCCAATGTGGGCTTCCCAGAGGGTTTCAGCCTCCTTTGAGCATCCACCTGGTCTTGTGTGGGTCTTTTCCACATGCTGCAGGTGGATCTCTGCATCCCCATGGACCTCCACAGGCTGCAGGGGTACGGCTGCTTCACCATGGGCTACAGGACAGGCTGCAGAGGAATCTCAGATCCGCTCCTGGAGCAGTTCCTGCCCCTCCTTATCCACTGACCTGAAAGTCTGCGAGACTTTCCCTCACCTATTTTGACTTTTCTTTTGGCTGCTTGCTTCTTTTGCAGCAGGGTTTTTCCCATTTCTTAAACAGTTATCACAGAGGCAATACCACTGTCATTGATGGGCTCAGCTTTGGCCAGTGGCAAGACTATCTTTGAGCCAGCTGGCATTGGCTCCATTGGAAATGGAAGAAGCTTCCAGCAACTTCTCAAAGAAGCCACTCCTGTAGCACACCTTCTCTCTTCCCCTCCACTACCAAAACCTGGCCATGAAAACCCAGTACAGACTCCATATACCTGTAGATTCAAAGATGTAAATGAACATTTTGTCAATTCATAAACAACAGATGAAGTCTACGTGGAGGTAGCTCTGTTTCAAAGGTCTTGCAAAAAAGAGAGTTTAATTGTCTTTAAAGTTATCAGCATGGCAGTGCACAATAGGTTAGAACTAATGAAGATGACAAGTGAATGAAGCATTAGTGGCATGACTCAGTTCCTCACCCTCACAAAGTACCCACTGGATGTCAGTACATATCTAATAGCTTTGTACTGTAGCTTTCGCAGGGTGTTAGTCACTAAAAGTCACTGGTAATAATTCCAGGAAAACTTCTACGCAGTTCTGTGTGCAACAGTTCCAGGAAATCTACTGTATAGCCTTTATCATGCTCAGAACATGTGCAGTCAATGAAAATTATCCTTAAACTTCTTTCTCAAGCCAATTTAGAAAAGTACTGAAATATGTAAATTAGGCATGTCTGGCAGGTAACAGAAATATTTGTTTTATTTGACTGAGATTACAGGCAGGTGGAAAAAACAAGGACATTTTAGAAACAAACTTTTTCCAATTCTACTTACCACGACAGCCATTACAACCTATGTATCTTTGTGAACAAGTAAGTAGTTACTATGTGTTGTAATTTAACTGGCGGGCAGCTAAACAACAACCAGTCACTTGCTCACTCCCTACTAGTACCTGGGACAGGGAGGAGAAATCAAAGTAAAAAAAAAGTAAAATTTTTGGGTTGAGGTAAAGACAGTTTGAGGCAATAATAATAATAATAATAATAGAATATACAGAAGAAGTGATACATTAGGCAATTCCTTTCCATCCACCAACTACTGCCCACTCAGTCCCTAGGATGCAGCCCGCAGCCATCCTTCCCCCAGTTTATATGCATGACTCCATACGGCATGGAGTACCCTTTCAAAGTTTGAGTCACCGGTTCTGGCTCTGTGTGTGTCATGGTTTAGGAATGGTACTCCCCGACATAGTGCTCTCATTGAGACTCTCCAAACCACACTGCAACTCCCTCGGTTCGTCTCCTGCTCCCCCTTCCCCCTGTGAGTGGCTGGAGAGGAGAATTGGAGGTATAAAAGGTGACCATCATGGGTTGAGATAAAAACAACTTACTGGAAACTGCAATGAGATAAGAAAACCAACAGTAACAACAGGTATATGAATAGCAAAAATGTACAAAAGAGAGGGAGAGTGATTCACACGCAAAAATTCCCTCACCACAGAGCTCAACCTGACTGCAGCCACACCACTCCAACTGCTCCCTCTGTCTCAGCACCAGCATCACCCCACTTCTCCCTCTGCGGATATCAGCATTACCTCACCACTCCTCGCTTACTCAATCAGAAGGAACTCCTTTACCTCAGCAGAGACTCCCTTCCTCTGTCCCCCAGCAGTGACAGGAGGTGATACAGAATAGTAAGTTGGTATAGAGTAACCTCCGGGTCCTGGTGACACCTTTTCCTGGCTACAGCAAAAGTTAACCCTCTTATGTCTGGAACCAGGAGTGTTTTCTTCCAAATTCTTGTGCTACCCTCCAGCCTATTCACCGCTGGGGTGGTGGTATGAGAAGCTAAAAAGTCCTTGACTTATGGTAAGCACTACGTAACAACAATTAAAGCACCAATGTGTTACCAACATTGTTGTCATCCTAAATCCAAAACAGCACTGTACCACCTACTAGGAAGAGAAATAACCCTATCCCAGCCAAAACAAGGACACTGTCAAAGAGGCATGTCATATACAGCAAGTTATGGAACCAAATTAGTGTTCTCCAAACCCGGTATCACCTGTTTCTCACAAAAGACATGAATAGAGAGAGGCAAGATGCCAAGGATAAAGAATATTAATCTCAATTCTTCTACAGACTGAAACTGTTTTTGCTATGCAGGGGTCAGTCTACTTCTCACTATACAATGCCATAAATTCATTGTTCCTGAAAGTTGTGAGTCTGTGGATCACTGACAGACTTCCAAATTTCACATAGAAATAGCTTGCATTAAATGTGCTCCTTAGCAGTGCTGTATAGGGGTGAAGGTGTCTCTGAACATCAGTCCCACCAGTTGTTGTAAAAGACAAATCTTTGTCGATGGCATTGGTGCAGGGCGAGGGAAGCTCTGTCCTTGTGAGGCACATGGCATGGGGAGCACAGTCCTGCTTGGCAGTCACCAGCACAGCTGGATGTGTCCTGGTGTGAAGCCCTAAGTTTGGCATTTGTGGCCGCAGTTCATCTGTGTGGGACCATCCCAATTCTGTGAGTAGACCCACAGAATAAATAGGTCTGCTGCAATCCTAAGGTGTTTTCTGATAAAACAAGTGTCAGGTCACAAAACTTTCATATTTGAGAGGCTGAATCAAATTCTCATTTACCTCAGTCTGAACTTGGTGTATCTTCACTAAAGCCGGAGTTATCATACACTTATGACAGTGTAAATCAGAAAGGAGTTTTTTCTTTGGGTTTGATTTTGATTTCAAGCTGCTTTTAAAGTCTATCCCAGAAACCAATGAAAGTACTTAATACAATATTGTGTGTTGTACGTGCACAACTGTACACCTTTCTGGATTGCTTTATGAAGCTATGAATCTGAAATATGACAATACAAAACTGGAAAACTGACTGGTGAAAACCAGTTCACTCTTTAGCTCCTGATGATTTTATAGAGGGGGGGAAAAATCAAAGCATTTTCTCGTTGCTATGGTATTCTGCAGCACAGGGATTCACTATAGCAACCAGCGCATTACCTCATAAGGCATTGATCAGAATGCATATGTTGCCATGGTTGCCGCAGTGAATATTTTATTTTTGCTATATTGATTGATGCCTTTGATGTCAGGTGGCTAGAAATATGAGGGAAATGGGAGCACCCTACATGACATTCTGCTTGTTCCCTGACGGCAAATATAGATGGCAGCTCAGGATCACATTTGTCTAGATGAAATCAGAAAATTTTGAATTTTTACTTGCAAAATCTTGCTTGTCACCAGAATTAAACATATGTAAGACATATCAAATCTGAGTTTTCTTGTTTACTTGTTTTCCACCTGCTAGGGAAGTGTTCCTACCTCAGCACCAATTGCATTACAACATTTGGAGTCCCCATGTTAGGGAGAATGTTTCCATACCTAGTATAATAAACCTGGATTTGTGTCCAGTTGTGAGTTTTGTACCCCATATTCACTTCAGAAAGTTTCTTATCTCTGTTCCTGATTTGTAAAATGAAGCAGTAACCTGCGTGTGTTGTTAGAAGTTGTGTTACGGCAAAAGTTGTTAGCAGAAATGAGAGAGCAGGACTTTTGCAGATGTGGGACTATACACCCGGGAAATCCATCTGTGTGATTCCGTGCTGGAAAGTAAGGAGAAACTACGCATTACGTGGCTAATTTCTGTCTCTTATACATGGATTGAAACAGATATAACTTCACCAGCCTGGTACTTTGCCTGAACTAACAGCTGTAGTTCCTAGTTCAGAAGCAAGACTGTGGATAGGCTCATACCAATGTTATTTCCTCTCTCTGAAGAAAAAGTCTCACACTGCTGCAGTATCTTAGCGCAAGCAGCAGCAGGGACAGAAATTTGGTGTCTGTACCAAACAACTACCATTACATCGCACAATTCCACCTATCTTCCATAGTTGTTTATAGCCCTAAATAATCCAAGTATCATTAACTGCTGACTGAAATTGTCTTACAAAACTCTCATTTTACTCTAGCTGGCTATTTGGCTGTATTACAATAATTATTACATAGGGAAAGTCTGTGAAGTATCTTGTCTCTTTATTTGGAATAAATTCTGTTACAGGTACTTCCCCAAGGAACCACTAAAAAAAGTTTTCTCTATTTTCAGTTCAGGAATACCACACAGAAGACATCCATCCTCCACAGTGTTTTGAATTATCATGCTCAGTCATTTCAAAAAAGGAACCGATCCTTGCAGCTGTGTGCTATTCTTGCAGACAGCTCAGCTGAAGTCAGCTAAGGTACCCTCTGTACTATACATATTTTCCATTCATAAGTGATTATGGGACCTGGCTTCACCTGAAATCAGATGTAGGAAAAAGAAGAGATCTCCGCAGACCTATCACTTAGCCCTTTGTGCTACTTAACTGCCATTATAAAACCACAGCAGAGCCCAGACTGAGATTTCAGGTCAGGATTAATTTCCCCGGTAACCGTTGAATTCCCAAGCATCTTGCTTCCCTCTTTTCATCCTTTTTTATCTCTGATCGTTCCATGAATTTACAGAAGCACCGTTCCCATCTTGCTTTCTGTATCTGCTAGTTTTGATCACCTTTATTTTGATTTCACACACCATCAAAAGGTGCTGGAATTTTTCCTTTGTTGGGTCACTAGATGGCAGGAGAGACTCAGTAAAAGCTCTTCCCCAGAAAATAGGTGGGGATACAGGTATCTAGCCTTTTTACTTATTATGTGGCCCACTTGGGGTTTTTGTTGAACAAAACTTCATGTTAAATACTTTCTTTACCCTGTTTTCAGGTATTTTTTTCATATGAAAAATGTGATATGCTTTGGCTACAGTGGCTTGCTTTTAAGGAGCCACTCTGGGCACTTCACAGCTTCACTTCCCAGTGTGCTACATAACCATTACTGAAGATCATCTTTTCCTAAAATTATGTCTGCTGATTCCCCTACAATTCTTATCACCTTTGTAGGTTGTGGTAAGGGTGTTAGTGCCTGTCTGTAGTAACGTTAGAGAAAGCAGTAGAATGAATCATGGAATATGTGAAATTTAGATGCTGAAAAATCTTGCAATAAATGGAGGTGTGAAGAGGGCAGTTGTGTTTCCTGCTACAAAATCCTCATTCTATTTAGCTGCGGGTAATATGGGGCTAAAAGTTTCTAAAAATTATGGATGGCCTAGAATAGCATCAGCAATAGTAGTACCAAAGTCTATTTTACTGTAATCCCCACCACCAGTCCAGGTCTCAGTTTGTCCTCTGCCTTCAGGATTGCTGGACACAATAAGGCTTTTCACAAGCTAAAGATTGATGCCTAAAGAGTTTTGCTTTTCATGTATATCTGTAGTTTTACAGATTTTAATATATAGCTGTATAGTTTCTAACTCTTTTTCACTTTAGCACAGTAGCTGCACTTTCCCAGATATTATGGTAGCTTCTTGGAATTCTGTTTAGTCTTGCCTTTTAGGCTAGCAAGGACACTTTGTTTTCCAGTGGAATTTAAAAGACATAACAAGAAAGCCACTGGAATAACTCTAACGGGGCAGAACAAGGGGAAAAATTACCTAACTAGCTGCTCTTCTAATTAGACAATATTTGATAGGTATACTAATCAACTAAACTTATAAAAATTGTAGAAACACTATCATGTGTGCATATTGCCATGTTGTGCACCTTGAAAGCCTTTCAGTTAAGGATTTGCTTTTAGATTACCATTTTAATGCTGTGTGGGAAAGATATGTGTTTTATTCCAGGCAACAATATAGTTTTCCTTAGTTGCCTTGTAGAGATAAGGGGGAACAGGAGGAATCATCTCACTAAGGGAGAGAGGGTTAAGAAAACATACTAATAAGGACATAAGCTTGAGTAGCAGTCCTAGAAAACAGTGCCCTTGAAAAGGAGAGGAAAATTTGTTGTGAGAAAACAATGACAAGACATCCTTAGGAGATGTACTCACTCAAGTTAATGGTTTGTTTCTGGAGTATTGATAGTTGCAGTGTCCGGCAAACTCTTTATTTACAAGGAAGAGGGAAGAACAATGAGCCTTCCTCACCTTCCAGAGATACTAGAACCACTATTCAAGAGCTTAAATGCTTACTTCTAAATACAGCAAAGTAACCCACTTTGCAGAGCAGTAATCTCCTCACACCAAGTTGCTAGATCTTCAACAGAATTTTAAAGGCTCCTTAAAACAGATTGGATAGGTATAGTATTCTCAACACCTAAAGGAGAAGGTGTCCCCATTACTTTCACTTCAATTGAGAAATGTTTCATCTAACAACATGAGACAACATCTACCGACTTTGGGCTGCTCTTCATCTGTCAGATCTATGACTTTGTTAATGGGAACTTCAGGAAAGGCATACACAAAATGTGAGCACCCGTCCTTCAGGAACCATCCATAAAACACTCTCAAAATACTTGGAGGGCTCAAAGCCCTTCAACAGCAATGTACTGTTGAGAGCTTGGATAGATTTGGCTTGCTTTCATTAGCTTTTCTTCATATTTTTTTGTGTCATTCTATAAAGCCTGCTGTGTATGTTTGTCAACAGAATGAACTGAAGCCCTTGTGAGCCGTACAGGATGGGAGGTGGTTTTGCTCTTACTAGCAATGCTCAGCTTTGAAAATGCTCCCTCTTCTGGAAAATTGTTTGTAAAAGTGTTTTCACTTGGACATGAAAGGGAACATATTCTCCAAAGATGCTTTTGGCTAGTTTCAGAAAGTATACTTTTGTCCGGAACACCTCAACCTGACTGTTTCCAAAGAAGACTTTGCCAAATAATTGTCAAAAGGAAGAAATTAAAATGTTGGTCTTATCCACCATAGTATTTTCTTTAATTTTTTTTTTTTTTCACAGGGGAATGCTAGACTTTAAATAGAAGTAGCTTTACTTTCCATGAAGCCTTCTCCCTAAAGCTCTTTCAAAATATTCATGCTAAGGGGGAGAACTTTCTTTTGCACGTCTGAGTATACTGTAATAACTATAAAAATATAATTCTTTATCTAACCATTGCTATTCTGATCTATAAAGACCTTGTCCTTTGCAGATCTCTGAGGATTCAACAGGATGGTAAAAATGTACCAAATTTGTTCCTGCATTAGAAGTTACCTTCATCTCCTCCTTATTCTTTAAATAATCCCTAAAATAGCAATAGGTGCTTTCAGCTGCATCTAGATCTATTTCTTGTCTGAGACAAGGTCTTTGGTCTGTGCAAACATCTCTCAAAATCCTACAACACAGACATCAGGCAAAAATGTCTTCTACTCTAGTCTCACTTGCATGTGCTTAGTTATTTGGCAAAAAAATCTTTTTCAATCTCTTTGACTCCAACTACAACTGCATGAGGTGGCCGCAGTTAGTGAACTGCATTCTTTTCATGCTTTATGCTTTCTCAGATACACTTGTTATCGTTCTGCACAAATCCAGTCAGGCAGTTTACTCACTAGCCATCAAAGAGAGAGCTAGCCTAATACCTAAGAACTATTTGACTTAGCTGCACCAACAGTCAAGAAAAAAACCTGCACATTATCTGACAAGCACGAATCTACCAAAATAAGCTTCAGTTGAACCAGACTTGATAATGCTGTCCAAAGCAGAGGAGAATGGTAATTCTCCTACTGGTTTATTTTGGTAAGGGACATGGAAGAAATCAGTTTTCAAAATACAAGAAATCTTCCATTCGCAGATTGTCTTTGCAAACATAGACATTTCAGAGGGAGAAGGTTGAATCCTAAGGTGGTGGCACAAATGACTGAGGAATTATTATGGTGACATTGGGAACTCTTACTGTTGTCTTTGTAAAAGTGATCTCGTTTAGAATTCTTGGAAGACCCTCATACTTAGGTGCCTGACCTGGTTTCAGCTGGGATAGAGTTAATTTCTTCTCTGCAGCTGTTACAGTGCTGTGTTTTGCATTCAGAATGAGAATGGTGTAGATAACACAACATGTTTTGCTTTCCTGCTGAGTTGTGCTTATCCTGAGTCAAGGACATTTTTTATCTTGTGTCATGCTCTGCCAGTTAGGACATACACAAAAGAAACTGGGAGGGAGAACAGCTGGGACAGGTGGCCAGAACTCACCAAAGGGATATTCCACACCACAGAACATCATGCTCAGTATATAAACTGAGAGGAGTTACCTGGAAGGGCAGCTGATCTGGTTGTGGGAACAGGGCCTGGTATTCACAATTGGGTGGTGAGCAATTTTCCCCCTTTTTTATAATCATTATTATTTACCGTTATTGTTGCATTTTACTTTATTTTCAATTATTAAGCTGTTCTTATCTCAACCGACAGCTTTACTTTGATTCTCTTTCCCATTCCACCAGGATAGCTGGGGGAGAGATCGGAGGTGGAGCAAGCAAGTGGTTCTGTGATGCCTAATTTCCATCTGGGCTTAAACTACAACAATGCTGCAGAAAAAAGGGAAAAAAAGAAAAAAAGCAAAATGCCTGCTGCTAGATGTCTTTTTCCTGATTGTGACAAATAAGACTATGTTGATGGTACCTGTTCCGTCTGATGTCACTGTTTCTGGCAAAACATGTTCTAAAACACAATGGGTATAATTCTGAGTGTATTACTTTGTCAGGGACAATGAACAGGCACTTACCTCCTTTTTTAGAGTACATTATGGAAACAAATAGACCAAGCAACACAGAGCTTTTGATCCAATTTTTATGGAGTAAACAGAAGAACATGTGTAGAGATCAAGGCAACTACAGACACCATCAAGGCAACTACAGACACCAGTGCATGCAATGGTAATCATAGTAGCACTACCATAAAGGCAGTACAAATTAAGCAGCCGCTAATGATACAATACAGAGCACAACACAAATATGACCAGGCCTCATTTCCTAAGCAAGAGTATGAATGTGTTACACCTGCATATTATTTGTGCAGTGTAGTCCTCAACTGCTGGTAAAACCATACACTGCAATCAGGTAATCTCCTGCTTTTGACAACATTTAGTGGCCCATTGCTAGGTCTGTATCAGTTTGTTCCATTGCTGGCAATGCTTAAGAGACAAAGGTCTCTTTTATTATCAGAGATGGGCCCATGGGGCTTTGTTCACACCACTGCTTCTTAGTGGCTTGATACTTGAGTTTTATGTACATATGTCTTCCCAAGAGACTCATGTATTGTTCTAGATTCAGTGAGATTATTCAGGGTGAGTATTTTATTTCAACCAGTCTTAGCCCTGGTCTCTTCACCAGAAGTCTAGATAGACCAGAACTGAACATATATGTCTCTCATGCTGCTGGCAGCACCTGTGGAGCCAAAAAGTGTCAACAAAGACAAACTTTGCACAAGTATTTGTAAAGGGAGATGATGGGTGGCAATTTCGCTTGGGGTTTATGTTTGCTTAGTTTATAAATAGTCAGCTTGATAATGACCAAAAGTGAAAGACTATACTGGCTTTGCATGGTCTTGTTCAGCTCTGCTCTACATTGGGTCTAGGACTGGCCCACAAGGTGTAGATGGCTCTGTGCTAGATCTCCAGAGTAAACCAATATATGTGATATGATTAGAGCTCTTCTGAAATCAATGTCAGGAGTTACGGAGCTACTCTTTCTGGAGCACTTCAGCACACAGGACAGAGTCTGTTATCATGAAGTGGTGTATTGGTTTTACGTGGCAAGGTTTTGGTAGTGGGGAGCTGCATGTTTGACCTTTGAGAAAAGACAAGGTCTGTCCCCGTGTCAGACACAGCAGACTCCAAAATAGACCTGCCACTGAAGTCCACATATTTTGTGTATGGAAATGCATCCACATACTGTCAATGTGCAGCTATGAGAAATATTCAAAAGGTTATGAAACTGGTCTGAATGCCCCAGCAGACTGGACATGGAAAAGAAAACAGTAAATAAATTCCAAGTGCTGTCTATTAATAAAGAGTTACAAATAACATAAACAATACTAACAGAAAGATTACGCTTTATGCTAGCCCTCTCTCTCATTAGAAATACAGAATAAGCCGGTTTAATAATATTATTTAACAAAAAAAGTGGCTATATGAACCAGTCTGATCCTCCTAGTTAGTGTGATCCTAATCTATGCTGTTTTCTCTCATATAAATGACAAGTCTTTAAGGATAAAGTTTATTATTTTTCATTTCAGCTACTTGAGTTGTAATGTGTTCTTGAATAGCTAAAACCTGCCTGGGAAAGTCTAAAGAAGGAAAAGGATGTCTGAAGAGGAAGGCTTTGTTTCTATTCCTGTACACATTTCCACAGAGCTCACAGAATCACAAAATTGTTAGGACTGGAAGGGACTTCTGGAGATCATCCAGTCCAACACTTCTACCTAGGCATCTCATCCATGTTGGCACCAGGGCCGCTCTGTGGTTCCACTCTCACAAAGTCTGGGTGCAACAGCAGTAGAAGTGACCAAGCTCAGAGCTGCCATGCTGCTGTGGACCTGTTAGAAGAGCTGGATTTGGAGGCAGCTTTTCAGGCATGTCTCATTTGCAGACAACTTTTACATGCTCATCATCAAACACTTTGCATCCTGGCACGCACGGCCAGAAGGGCCAGAGAGGTCAGAATCCAGAATCTTGTATGTCTGATGCTGAAATGGGATCTGAATGCCTTCCAAACTAACTATGTACCAATTGTGTTTCCTGGGTAAGCTTGCCAGAAGAAGACTCTCCGTAGGGTTTAGGCTTGAGAGCTGTGGTGGTCTCTGCCGTCAGCCAAGGTTTTTTCAAATGTACTTTCCTCATCTGCATTTTTCTACTTAAAAATGGCTTTAAGGTCTGCCACTTTAAGGTCTTGCCAACGCTTCCGTCTGCCGCTGCACTGGAATGCTATGATTCTTCCACAAACATATGTCAGGAAAGCACATAATTTTAGAGAACAGCAAACAACAAGCAATGATGGCATGGGGCATGCAGGATTGAATGAGAAATATTCCCTGGGTTGAGAGGTCCATGTGACTGTTTTGTACCTCTCATTCATCAGTAATAAAGTACCCTAAAGAATGCCTACGACTCTGGGCAGAGAGTACTTCCTATTCCTCTGGATTTCAGCCCTAGTCAAGGACAAAGCAGCAATTGACAGTATTTCTGGAGGGAATGTAGAGCTTTACGCCACGTAATTTATTGTAATGATATGCTCTCAAGAGATGAATGCTACAATTGAAAAAAAGTTTGAAATCTCCAGATTGAAGGATCTTAACAGCTAGCACATCATATGTATGCTTTTAAGCTGTTTCTAGTCATCATTTGCTACAAAGACCAGAAAAACCCCCTGCATGCTGTTTACACTGTGAGATGGTAATGATCCATACGGCATTGGTGGCATACTGACATATGCTGTTGCATATGCTGTGAAAACTTCAGAGCCGCAGTCTTCCTCTGAGGAGTAAGAAGATGGAGAGGCAGGGAAGAATGTGCATCTCCAGGCATGAGGGATGCCTTCTCCTACTTGAGTGTTGGTGGTTTTCGCAGATATTTCTTTAAGTCTGTGGCATCTTTTTAAGATTTTCAAACCTCTTTTCTGTCCTTCATGACTGCTCTGACCCTTTTGTGAAGGAGCTTGCCAAGGGTCGGTGGCCTCACTCCTCTCCCCAGCATCCATGGAATGGGGACTCCCTTGTTCCTCTCTCCATTCTCCTTCTGACAAATTTCTGTCTCTTCTCTCCCCTGTGCTTCCTTTGTCTCTCTTTTCGGAGGCCAGAGTGTGTTGCTGCCTCCCAGCTGACTGCTTTCCCTCTGGGGGACAAGTAGGGGAAAGGAATGCCACAAGGTGCAAGGGGTGTAGGCAAAGGAGCTGCACAACACACAGTGTGGGGTGGGATGGGAGTGAGGGCTTTGGCCACATGTGGAGCACCAAAATTCAGAGCTATCTTTGCAAAACAAGGGCCTAAACACTGTTCATGAGCTGAGGACTGTCATACCCCAACAGAATTTTCAGTACTGTGTCATCTGGGAGTAGGCAGAAATATCTAAAATTTCTCAGCTGCCCAAAGATAAAAGATGACAGCAATTAAGAAAGCCTGGAAAGTGGACCTGAAGTACAAAATTCAAAACAGTGGGAAATTAATACCTCTGTACATTTTCCATGCAACTATTATTTTTTGAGACAGGTTTTTCAGAACACACCTTGGTTTTCCATGTGATGGCTGAGACCATCACTCTCATTTTTGTTAGTGTTCTGCGTTTGGGCTTCCTAACATGCAGAAACTATTGTATGTTATACAGCTAACATATGATAGGTTCATTGCCGTTAAGCAGCCAATTTGTTTAAAGCTGTATTTTTTCCTGACACAGAAGGTGGCAAAAGTTTAAATTTAACATTAGCATTCAGACAACATTTTGACAATATGTGTGCCCAGAGAAATGTGTAGCAACTGTTATCAGTGTTGGAAATTTGACTCCTTCATCTCTCATTGTGAAACTCTCATAGATGTATATATTTAATTTGGTTGTCTGATGTTTTCCCCAACTCTTGTGTCACCTGGTTTCCAAAAAATAATTTTAAACTTTAAATAATTAAAATTAATTAAAAGTGGGGTGACTGGGAATGTTTTTCAGCGTTGGAGTTAATTTTTCCTTTCTCAACTTCTTTACTTCCTGGATAGGTGTGTGTTTGTTTGTTTGTTTGTTTTGTCTCACACAACATCTCTTCACACAGTTAGAGTGTACTTACTGTGATGAGAAACACTCTAGAAAGAAAGGCTTGAAACTGGTTTGTATCCATGGGCCAACCACTCTGTGGGAATGACTGATGTCACTTTGAGCTTCCTGTTATTTAATCGTAAGTTTTCCAAGCTCTGGTTTGCAAAGCATCAGGGAAGTGACAAGCACAACATTTGAGAGAAGATGATAGAATGGTAAGTGCACTCACTTTTCATCCAGTGAGTTTTCTGCAGTAATCATACTTGAGCCCAAAGAGGCCTGTTACTTAAAACACCCATCTCTGGTAAACTCTAAGCTTCAGTGAGAAAATGAAATATTCCAACACTCCAACTTTTGTGTAGACTTTCACAGAGGCACGTTTTCTCTTTTGTCACCTCATCATCTCTGGCTGATTGAAAACTCATCTCCAACCTCTTCATTCTCTGAGAATAATAGGCTATTCATCTACTTTAGAAACTTCTGCCACCTTCTAAAATTTCCTCTTTTTTTAAACTATTGCTTCCTTTCTCTTCTTCCCTGGTTTTAAGATGACTTTGTTCCACTCATGTCCTACTGACTCAGCTGTGTGCTGTTTCTGTGGCTCCCCACTTTTAAAAATGTTTTTCTGAGCCCATCAGCTACATTACATTCTATTTTCCAGTCCCTT
This sequence comes from Ifrita kowaldi, assembly GCA_013398055.1. NCBI lineage: Eukaryota > Metazoa > Chordata > Aves > Passeriformes > Cinclosomatidae > Ifrita > Ifrita kowaldi. Next base: position 72,281 of record VZRS01002258.1, on the reverse strand, counting down.
CTCACCTGTTGAACAGTTCAGCCTTTCTGACAATTAAGCACATTAGGGTCATCCAGTCACAGTCATTCCTTGGTTCTTGGCTTCTCTCACTCACTGCTGAATTTCATCCTTCTTCTGTTTTCTAGTCTATCTTCGAATAGGGAGCAGCTGTAAAAATATGTAATTAAATGTCCGTGTAACGAATATCTGACAATAAAAGGGGACAAGGCCATGCTGAGCATTTGGAAGTTTTCCTGTCTACTGCTCTGTGAGAGAGTCACAGCAATGTAGGGCCTGTTTCAAATGCAAGCAGAGTCAGAGGAAGTCACAATAATTTCAGAGAACTTTTGAGTTTGACAGTACCTAAGGTGTGATGTGTTATTGTAAAACGATGAAGTAATAGATCTGTGTATGTAATACATTGATTAAGCTACCGGTCATTTTATAACTGCAAGAACATGAATGGAAAAAACATGATGTATGTGGGTTCTTGAGATGCCACTGTGCAGGAAAACTGATGGGAAGGAAATTGCATGTAACAGATACAGCTTAGGCTTAGACATCTGACACAGTCTTTCCAAGGTCACTCTGAAGTGAGATTTAAAATATCCATGGTAAATATGTGTTTACACAGGACTAAGCAACTACCACATGCTCTTACCTGATTTACATCTGAATTAATGAATAAAACTTTCAGGTTTTGCTTCTTTTTCCCTGAAGAAACTCAAAGATTGACATCAATATCTGAACAACGAAGCTTTCGAAGCTTAAGTAAAGAGACCTCTATGTAAGGATTTTTAGATCGAATTTTTCAGAGGGTTAATTATATTTTATTGAAAGAGAAAATCATTGCTTGGAGCTGTAGTAATGTAAAATTATATTGAGGAGTTCATAATTTGGCAATCATAAGTGACTCTCAAGTGGCTTGCCTCACTGGAACCCTGAGGGGCCGAATGCTTCTTACTACTCTCACCGGCAGTGCAGTTCACAGATTGGTGGGTTTTGTCATCCTTTAAAAAGAAATACTTTTCTGCCTTGGTTTCAGCTGGGATAGAGTTAATTTCTTCTCTGCAGCTGTTACAGTGCTGTGTTTTGCACTCAGAATGAGAATAGTGTAGATAACACACTGTGTTTTGCTAAGTTGCGCTTATCCCAAGTCAAGGACTTTTTTCTTGTGTCATGCTCTGCCAGTTAGGATATACACAAAAGAAACTGGGAGGGAGAACAGCTGGGACAGGTGGCCAGAACTCACCAAAGGGATATTCCACACCACAGAACATCATGCTCAGTATATAAACTGAGAGGAGTTACCTGGAAGGGCAGCTGATCTGGTTGTGGGAACAGGGTCTGGCATCCTTCAGCAGGCAGGGAGCAATTGCGTTGCGCATCACTTGTTTTTCCCTTGTTACTATCATTATTAATTTTTACCATTACTACAGTATTTTATTTTCAATTTATTTAATTTGTTTTCAATTATTAAACTGTTCTTATCTCAATTTACAAATCTTATCTTGATTCTCCTCTTCAATTTGCAGGGAGAGGGTGAGGCAGAGAGAGTGGAGGTTGTACAAGTGTCTATGTGGTGCTTAATTCTCAGCTGGGCCTAAAACCACAACATCTTCCCTCTTCCCTCTAATATGAGAATGTGAGCTGTAGATATAATTTCCACGGGCAAATTCATTTGTGTTACTGTAATTTGCTTTTGCTTTCATTTCTAGTTCTGCTTGCCAAAGAAACTGAACAATCTGCTGTCATTTGGGCAGGCATTAGAAAGAAAGGGGTGAGTGAAGAAACAAAGTGGATGGAGTGAAAGAAAGGTTGCAGAATTGAGTAGGAGCATTAAATTTATAGGAGCAGGATGACAAACTGGAAACAAAAATTTGTGAAGAAATGATTAGGACATTAAATAATTCAAAACCCCAGGAAAACAAATGAAAGCTGCAATTACACATAACGATTGCTTCCCTATGCATTAAGCCTCTTTCTATGGTATGTTTCCCTGTGAGGAAAAAAATGACAAAATGATACCAGATGATCCAGATTAAAAATATCTTGGGCCAGTTCTGTCCAACACAAAGTGGATGAAACCTTCAGTCTCTTGCTGGCAAGTAAGAAGGCCAGGAGGAGCTGCTTGTCTCAGAGTAACTAAACTAAACTGTTAACTGGGAAATGCAGTGAAATGGTTCAGTCTGGATGCCCTTCTGTTCAACTTGGAGAGAATTTGATTAAGGTCCTTTAAAGCATTTCTTTGGCATACTTCCAACAGTCTATTAAAACTGCCACTATAACTAGTATTTTGCACACTAGAGAAAAGACTCAATTTTGCATCTTGGACAGATTATTTTGACAGTTCTGAAACTTCTCCAAACATTTTTCAAGCTCAAGAATTTGTTGAAGTGATTGTTTCCTCACAAACAATTTTTGGTTTGAGAAATTAGCATTTTATGGGAGGAAAAGGGTGCTTTGAATAATTTCAGGCTCTGTATACTTAAGGAACAATACTTAGTTTGAAAAATCTAGTGCAATTTGCTAATATGGATGTAGAAGACTTTTATCACTGCTTAAAAGCCAAGGCTTTGCAACCAAACCCTTTATAGACTTCATGAGTAATGATTCTTGTCACTCATTCTGATTAATACAGGAAAGCCATAAATATGTTTATTATTAAATAAATAATCTCTGGTAAAAAAAAAGTGTATCAATTTGTGGTTTTCAGGAATAGGGAAATACAGATTTAAGTTCTCTGGAAATGCCTTTGCAGACAGATGAAAGGATGTTGCATATGTGCAGTCCCAACTAAGATCATGCCAAATGTCCTCGGCTGTCACCATGTTCAAGACCATGGTGAATGCTGCAGAGGAAATGGAACTCAGAGTTTCTTTAAAGATTTTGTAGAACTTATATGGGAAAATATCCATTCCAGCCATTTTCCCAGAATTCAGTGAATTAATGTTCTCCTCAACTAATGCATTTGCTACATCAGCCCTTTGTGTATGTAGGCACATACACAAAGTGTGTGTGGGGCACTTGGAGGCTGTTAAGGAGTCCATTACTTTTATTTTTATGTGCATCAGACTAGTCATTTTTCAAGTCTATATTATTGTATAGTGTATATACCACAGACCTGCCTAAAGGCTTTATCTCTTTGTTTGCTTTAAGTTATTTCCCTTTATCTGGACTTTAATTGGACCTTGCTTTATTATTGTTGCTTTATTTTCTAAGTGCACATTCCAGATATTTTTCATTGCCTGTTGTCTATTATCCAGTGCTGCTCTCTTAAGTGCTAATGTACAGCATATTGTACATTGGGACTGGAGACAATTTTTATCGGTAAAAGCTGTAAAATGGAAGATTGGTCCCTCCACCACAATAATGTGTCCTGGGGTTTTACATTTCACAAATCACTATTTGAGATGGATCAGTAATTGTTGGCATTTCTATAACAACCTGCAATTCATGAACTTGAAACACTTAAAAAATCCCCATGACCAGAGTCCTGAGAAAGCCCTGAAAATTTTAGTAATACTGTGGTGTGTTATTTTCTCCCACATGCAGGGATGCATGAACATACTTGCAAACAGAAAGCAGCATGAGCAACTCATTGTACTTTGGCTGCAGTACCAGGACTAGAACAGAAAACACAGATGTGGTTGTCCAGAGTCCATGCACAACACCTAAGAAGAGACTGAAGAGGTTAATTTGTGGGTTTTAGGGGGAGAAGGGATTTACCAGGGTCAGATGGAGAGCTAAGGTTTTCAGAGCAGGATTATTATACAACAGTAGCAGAGTAAGGAAAAGCAGTTGTAGGGAAAAAAAATGCTTGTTGTTTGTTTGAACAATATTATTTCAGCAAAAATCCTTTAATAGACCTTTCTCATTATGTCTGTAGTATACCAATGCAATATGTATGTTATTTTCTGATGCTCAGCTCCTTTCACTTATTTTTTTAGATGAAGCTTCAAGTTACTTGGCATTTCTAATCAGTTATTCAAGCTCCAAAAGTTTCATTGCAAGCTTTCAAATGAAAGCTGATCCCCTGACAAAAAAAAATTATATGGCTGAAAGCCTCCCCAGAAACAAAAACAAAAATTAAAGGTAGAGGGAGGAAAATTTTTTTTCCTTTTTTTTAGTTTAAATTCTTGATTTGAAAACAGCTGCTGAAAATATGAGTAACTGGGTCCAGAGACCCCAAAAATAAAAGTCCTTTTTTGAAGTCTGAGAGACTTGGAAGATCCAGCTTAAATAATTTATTTCGTGGTCGTATTTCTTTACTTTGAATGATTTAACATATCTGAAATAGAGAGAAGTTGATGAGCAATGTCAGCCCTAGATGTGGCAAACGAAAGAAATGCCTTGCAGATGTTTGCTAAACTGAACTTAGTGATTAGGTTGAGGAAATTCACACTTTTGCACTCAAATATATTTGCTTCGCCCTAATACAAACTATCCTCTAACATCGGTAGCTGAGGTTTCTAGAGCAATAATTTCTGCAGCCCCTATGCTGAACTGATTTTTTCCTGGTGAATTTACTTGCTTGTGGTACTTGTGCTCCTGCAGCAACTTTGCTGCAGGATGTAACTTACACAGAACAAAGAGCAAATCTCCAACTATCTCCTGAGGGTTCAGTGTTCATATACTCACTGATTTTCTTCTCTTTCAAATACTACTCTGAGCTGCATCCAGTACAAATGCTGACATAGTTCATTCCCTGTTACGAGAGCTGTAAGACTGAAAGCTTATAATTTTGTTTATTTGTCAGGGGGATCTTTCTCTCTGAAATATAAGTATTTTGTAACAATCATGGTGCAGGTGAAGCTCTATTTAGTGAGCTTGCAAACAGAGGAGGGACTGAGAAGTAGAGAGATTACTAAATAAATAGCACCTTGCAAAAATAAAAGAAAAAGAAAAAAAAAGAAAAAAAAAGGGCAGGGAGGAGGAAATTACCACTTTAAAATACTCCACTTCCCAGGAAAATTCCAGCTTTTGATCACTCTTTGTCCAGTAAAATCCATTCACTAAGCTGAGCAAGACTCTCTTTGCATGTTGTGGCTGTCTATTCGAAATGGCTGACTGCCAGCAGTTTTGCTGAGAGTGGGAGCCATCTGATATTACAGCACACAGAAAGAGAGCGAGTGCATCAGCAGGACATGGGGGAGCAGAGAACCAAATGGCATTCAGAGCACAGCCTGTGTTTTCTGTGCAGTTTGGGAGACAGCACAAGTTGAACAAAAGCATGATTTTGTCGGTAACCAGCTTTTATCCAATGGGCTATTTTTAAGCTCTAAAATTGTAGAAGATGTGCTTATTAGTTACAGCTTGTTAAATAAGGGCTTGAACAGCTCCAGTCTCAGTCAAATGGTCCTTCAACACAGGAATGAAGAAGGAAGACAGAATCACAGAATTAACTAGGTTGGAAAAGATATCTGAGATCATTGAGTTCAACCTACGACCTCCTAACACCACCTTGTCACCTAGACTATGGCACTGAGTGCCACATCCAGTCTTTCTCAAACACCTCCAGGGATCGTGACTCCACCACTTCCCTGAGCAGCCCATTCTAATACCCAATTACCCTCTCTGTGAAGGACTTTTTCCCTAATGTCCAACCTAAAGTTCCCCTGGTCCAGCTTGAGACTGTGTCCTCTTTTCCTGTCAGTGGTTGCCTGGGAGAAGAGACCAACCCCCACCTGGCTACACCCTCCTTTCAGGCTGCGGTAGAGAGAGATTACATATCTTTCTGATGAGGCCCTAAGACATGCTGGAATACCCTGTGCTGTGTGTTAGCTCCACGTTGCGCTTTCCCTGGAGCCAGACTTTAACACAATGGACTCACAACACTTCACATTTTCTGACCTAGATGCACTTTCCAAGTCACCTCTCTCTGAACAGTAGCAAAACTTCCCACCAGATAGTGTACCTGCATATACATTTACTATAGAGTTAAATTGAGCACTTACTACATAGTTGACATGAATCTTCCTCTTCACCAGTTAAAACCTTGCCCATCTACACTGTATCCCTCTAGATGTGCTAGCTTGCTCTGTAGGCTAGATATTAAACCCTGCACCAGGTTTTGGGCTCAGCATTGTAAGTCTTCCATGCAGCTGTGAGGTTGCAGCTGGTGTCAGCCAACAGTGGGTAGGCCTCTGGTGCCTCCCATATCACGTCCACAGAAACAGCATGTTCTTTTATGAGTCAGTCATGGAGGAACCACAAAACTTCTGAGTTTATTAAAGCATCAAAACCTCTGATTTACAAATGCTGGTGGCCACCAGCACCAGCAAGGGCTCGCTCCTCACACACGTGTTAGGGTGACCTGCCGGGTCAATTGGATTAGACAAAGCTCTGGCTTGTCTCTGCAGTGAGGACACTCCACTTGACATTACAGTCTGTCAAGTTACGATCCTCTACACAGCTCTATGCAACATTAGTGAGATTCCAGTCTTTTCCATCACCAGAGAAAATGTTTTCAGAAGTGGGACGGGGAAGTACCTTGACATTTCTGCAGTCATTATTTTAAAATTATTGTAATCAAAATCATTAAAGTCTTTGAAAACAACAACTATCATACACTTCACATTGCAAGTATTTGTGAGAAAAAGGTGATAATTTCTATGTGATTAACAGAAAAAAGCAGGATTTGAATAAAATTACTCAATGTGAGTAGGTTTGGTTTAACATTTTTATTTCTCATAACTCGTGCTGTTAGTAGTGAACTCTGCACAGTAATTACAGAAACTTCAGCCCGTCAAACATTAATTGCCGTCACATGAGTGAAGCCTGGTAGACAGTTAAGTATCACACAGCTGTTTTCTCACTTTCCCCTCTCCTCCAGGGGAATGGGGGAGGAGCAAAGGAGGTGTATTGGCAAAAAATCTTTTGGATCCAGCCAAAAATTGTTCAACAAGTGAAGAAGGAGCGGAAGAAAAAAGAAATACATTGAAACAAAACAAGTGGTGCAAAACCACTCACAGCCTCTCACAGGCAGACTGTTGCCCAGCCAGTTCTGAAGCAAAACATGGCCAATATCTCTACACCCCCTCCTCTTTGTTTCATTGCTGCTGCAGCATGATACAATGTGAAATATCTCCTTGGTAACTCAGCACATCTGCCTTGTGTCCCCTCTCAACATCCTGCCCACCCCCAGCCCCGTCACTGGAGTGGCAGAGGGAGAAACAGAGAAGCCCTGGATGCTGGGAAAACACGGTTCAGCAAGGCAGCTGTGTTATCAGTGTTGTATTGGCCACAAATCTAGAACACAGCACTGTACAAGCTGCGATGAGAAAATGAACTTTATCCCAACCAGACCCAGTATTCTTGGTTTTGTTGATTATCTCCACTGCAAATATCCTTGGCTCATTTTCCATAGTTGAAAAAGGAGACACCATCACATTTTCTCTGACTAAGGGGATTGCTGTGCAAAACTGCTTTGGTCCCTCCCAGAAGTCATGACACAAGTCCTGCAGTAGCCACAAGCCCAAGCCCAGTAAAATCCATATCATACTCACTTAGAGCTACTAATGATTCCACAGAGGGTGAGGGATTGGAGTGCAGTGAGTTGGTCCCAATCAGCTCAGAAAAAATTAAACTGGAATGTGTTTTCTGCTGATAATAGTTCCTCCAGATTCAGAAAGCACCATGTCATTCCCTGGAGGAAGTAGGCTCTGACATAAGGCAGACATTGCTGAACAGTCTCTAACAGGTAGTAAGCACATCTACTTTCTGTTAACATAGCATCTTCTCTGAGATGACCCCAAAGTGCCTGTGTCTGCACACTTTATCAGTGTTGTCTCCATGCCTGTTTTCCAAGAAAGACAAAACCCAGAAGAGAACACAGTTGCTGACTGGAGGTCTTACACAGCCATGGGTGGAAACGTGTTTAAACATGAGAGCTCTTTCCCATGAGGACCAATGGGTAAACACCATTGCAAGCAGGGCCCCAGTGACATGGACTCCTGAGGTGTTGTGTGAGGGCATTCAAGGATAGAAAATTTTCTGCTAGAGTACTAGCCTGTATCCTCACTGTCCTGTTTGTCTATTTTTGTTTTCTTTTATACCTTTGGTATGAATTTGCCTTAATTTTAGAGGGACATGATCATTTAGGGATTTTTTGGAATGAAAGCTGAAATTACATATAATGAGGTGGCACGAATAAATTAAAGCTGACCAGTCACTGAAACAAGGAGTATTCAGGCTCTAGAAACGTGTGCTGAGGTAACAAATAATAATACTAATAGTAATTACGGTTCAAGAACTTTTGACCACATAAATCTTAAGTTTTATTTATGTGTCTGTGTGAGTTAATAGGACATAAATCAGTAAGAGAGTGGCATAATTTTCTATTCAAATTGTTGAATTTGTGTACGTATGTTGTGCTGAAAGAGACAGAGGCAACAGACTTAGAAAAATATGGGCTGGTTTAAATACTGCTTTCAAATTCACTCAAATAATGTCCAGGCATCAACTATTTAATGTGACTGCTAGGTAGGGGCTTGTAGGCACTTTTGGGTTTGATTTCTCTTCTTTATCAATGAAAAATCATGTTAAAGGCAGGAGGAAGATGACAATGTTTCCATTGACCTAAAAAGGTAGGACTGGCTGACAAGAGAAAAAAATGGGAGTCTGATTTCTTAAGTACATCTAAATGAACACAAATCAGTTAAGATTGGGCCATCAAACACCTCATCAAGGGCCCATACATTTATACCTATGAGCACTACTGGTTGTTAGTATGATACAAGGCAGGTTTTCCAAAACTAAGCAGTAGGGTATATTAAGGCTTTTCTATTTTGCAAAACAAATTGCTAACATCAACCATTCCAAATGTACAAGTCGTTTCATGGTATCAAAACTATAGTGGAATTTGTGACTTCAAAGTGACAGATGGATTTATCCACATAAACTCTACCAATTTCAAACCGGGCAAGATGGTTAGGTGCTTTGGTTAACTCTAGGAAACTTATTGGTTTTTTTAAATCAAAGCCTAATGCTAACTGGTATTTGATCTTGGCTTTGTTTTCCTCGCATATGTTTCAAACTGACAAGGAAAGACAGTAGTGCCTAACATACTGTTCAATTACATTGCTTATCCCCACCTGCCTTTTCCTATTTATGCTAAAAACTAAAAACTAATAATAGCTTTTGAAGCATTATTATATTCCTAAGAGCCAAAGTGAGGCCTATTTGAGTTTACTTAACACACAGCTACTGAAAGAGAGATCATCAGCCAGGGGTTGAAATGGTCTGAAAGCTCGGCTTTGTCCAAATTAGCAAGGTGTGTTGTATTTTCATCTTCATTTGCACATATTAAAAGATATGCATGCAAAACAGATTCCCCTTTGTGGAGAATGACATATGTAAATGCAATTTATAGCTTTAATTTGGACTTGAAAATTTAATCCATTCAAACATAAAAAGGTTTTCGTGCACTGAATATTCCTGAGGTGGTTTAAAATGCTTAAAATAAATATTGAGCAGATGACAGAAAAACATGTCCTCCATACCACAAAAGCCGTTTTAGAACAATAAGTTAAGTGCCTAATTAATATTGACTACTTGGGGATTCTAAACTATTAATTGTGCAATCTATACAGGTGGCAGGCATTGATGGAAATAGAATGCAGATGAGCAAGGCAAAGGTACATCATAAATTTTGCTGTATTAACAAATACTTGCCATGAAATAAAAGAAATTGATACAAAAGAGAGTTTGTTTCACATCTTCAGCTCCCAAGTTTCCTGAAGGCAAAGGGTGTGTAATTTGTTCAAAAAACCTTTTGTTTGAAAGGATTGTGTCAGTAGTACACCGTCAAATGCTTGTTTGTCAAAAGACAAACATAGTGAAGCTCAGCCCCAAACACTACAGTGAGGTTGACACATTTTAGCTCTTTGGGCTTGTGCCTTTTTTTTGACCAGTGGCTGCTTCAGCTTCCAAGCTGACCCATGCCTCAGAACTTGATAAACTCTACCGGAGGAAACTAACCTGTCTCTGTATTTTGTTATTAAAATAAAATTTAAAAAAAAAAAAAAAGCTGGACTGGGTGAAATAAGGCAAACCTCTCAAATAAAATTTATACCAATTTGTTTTCTAGATAAACAAGGCAGAGAGAAGAAAAAAACCCTCACATCTCTGTAATTACAAGCTCTCTATGATTTTCTGAAGTGCACTTTAATGTATCTCAGGGACTATAACATACTGTTTTACAATTGGTCATCTTGCCTTGCTTTAGCCAATACTCCTTATCTTCAGTAATGGATTAGTTTGCATCTAGAGCACAATCAAAAACCTCATGTTATTTTTCTGAGCACTAACTTAAAAAAAAATTGTGTTTTGCAACTTCAGCTTAATGCAAAGCTGGTAGCTGAATAATGTTTAACCTTATTATGTGTCCATCCAACCGGAAGCAACTCTGAGGAAATCAAGACCAGGAACATGAGACTCAGGCTTAATGAAATTAAACCAAGCTACTGGTGGGAGGACTTTTGTAACCTGATGATGATGCTTTCCAGGTTGAAGGTGCTGGGTCTGCTTATAAAGGAAATTAATTGATTTGAACTGAGGGTTCTGTCATGACCACTGAAAAGTTTAAAATATAAGAGCTACAGTGTGGGTAGAAGGTCTGTTAGTTGTTTGACCACTTGGCATTAGAGTATAATGATGTCAGGGCTTGAAGAAGAGGAAACAATGCTTTGGAAACTCCTTCTGACTTGAAGGAGTGGTGCCCAGGGACGTGGTGTAGCAGCATCGGTTTGTCTGCATTTGTGTACATATTTGGTGTTTCAAGCCAGGCAGTGAGTGGCATACACTAGCAAAAGCCAAGAGAGCTCTCACACTCTCAAAGTATTGATTATATATTAGTATTGATTGGCCTGACAGTCAGGCTAATATTAAAAGTAGAAATGTGTTGAAGGCAATCAGTGATTTTTAAGTAAATACCTTAGTAGTTACCTATATACAATATATTCACCCAAGTGTGGATTAATTTAAATATTTTATTGCACATTCTAATCACAGAAGGTGTATGTGATCTGAAGGTGCAATCATTCATAAAGTCTTAATCTCTGTTATTTATAAAGGAAGACGAAAATTACTTGCAGATGGTCATTGTACATTGGCAGCAGGTTTGTGTCATTTGTGTGCACTGTTGCCAGGAGGCACAATGTTCCTGTTTCCATATTATGAAGTCTGGATTTGTTCCATATTTCTTGTAGACATAGAAGTTAAATAAGTAAATGGCAATGACAAACTACCTAACAGCTGTTTAGCTTTAATACATTCTAGTCCAATCCTGGAATTTATGTAATCTGTGAAAAACGAAGAGAAGGAAAATATTTTCTTTTCAAATATTTAAAATTTTTAGCAGAAGGCTGTTCCTCATGGCTCACTGAAATAATTTAAGGCTTACTAAAGTATTCTTCTGGTAAAATTAAAGCAGAACTTCATGGTTTCTCAAATCATATTGAGTTTGGACAGGAGCTATAATAGCTTTTGAAAGAGCCTTTTAGTGCTCCAGCAGTTAATTTATTAATAAATAATTTTGGAATAGGGAGTCTGCATCTTGTTGAGGTTTTTTTCTGAATCACTTTTGGCTATCTTTTAAGTGGGATTCTTGTTGTGTAGGTCACAAGATTTAAGAAAGTTCTGGAAGTTCTAGCAAAGAGCATTTTCAAAGAACTCAAACTTTATAAGATTACTAACTCTCAATATTTTTATTATTCATACTCTTACGTTATGATAACCATATACTTCATCTGTATAATTTGCAGCCGGACTGTAGCATGGGAAAAATAAGGGAAATTAATCCTAGCCAAGCAGTTTTGTATGCAGCATACCTTATTTCACTGGTGCAAAAACAAATGTTAATAATATAATGGCAACCAAGTGCATTGAAGCACAGGTCAACAAATGTTGCTGGCTTTCAGCTGGCTCTTGGAAGAGTTTCTAGGGTATACATTTCTCCATGTTTTCTTCTTCTGTCTGTGACCTCAAAGCCAATTTTTACAAAGGAGTTTATATTGTGTAGCTCAGCAACTTTCGACAGCTCAGATCCTTTCTTCTCTGAAGAGCCTGGGAAGGCTTTCGCTGGTAATCAAGAAGACTCTGGTCTCTCCCTGTGGCTCTTTCAGTTGAGCATGGGAATAACTGATAACGGCATTAAAGATGCCTGGGACCCAGCCTTTTAAGATAATAGGTATGAGGAGATGCCATGTGATTCTGTTACGAAAATGATCCAGAGTGTCTTAACAGCCAGCACAGAAGGCTTCACATGGAGAGAAAGCTGGAGCATTAGCTGTCCTCAGTGACTGACCTCTAACCCTGCTGGGCCATTTCTTTAGGGGTGAGACAAAGAAGGACAGAGATCACACAAGCCTGTGGCAAGCAGGTCAACATCAGGAGCCCTTGGTGACAGGAGAGCAGGATGCAATGGTGGATACCAAACAGCAAGAGCTCATCTCCCAGTTGCAACTTGTCGAGGGAGAAGAGGAAACTGAGGGTAGGACTGAGGATGAAGACCAGCACAATTACAGCAACTAAATGGAGACTGGGAAACTTTTCAAGGGCGAGAGTCCACGCTTCGCACCACGGAGAGGGGCATGCTCACAGAAGGAGTGTATGAAAGGAGAAAGAAGGGGTTCTCGTTACATTTCCTTCAGCTATTACAATCCTTACAATTTTACTTGTGCAAGAAAGAAACAGATTCTTCACAGAATGTGACTACTAAGAATTGAGAGGTGTAAGAAAAATTCTGCTGTGTCAGTTCTGCCACAGACCACATATTTCTTGCCAAAAATCTGACAGGAAATCTAGTATTATTCTAGTGAACTATCCTAACCACTCCTCTGTGGCATGAGTGACCTGGTAAATTTGCTGTGCCCAGCAGCGAGTGGCCTAATACCAATTTAAAGTGGCTCCTGCAAAGCTGCTGAAAAATGAGGCCTTGCAGTACCTCACTAGACCAGCTCTGTGTAACTTACATTCTTCCTCTCCTCCCTGTTCTTTACAAGGACCCTTGACCCTCTTTGTCTGTAGAGAGCAGCCAGCCTTCTCCATCCCTACCTTCACTCGCAGGACATGCCTTTGATGTCCCTGCAGATCACCCTTTGTATAGGGATTGTTGGGCCTGTCAGCATTACAGTCCATGCCCTGAAAAAAAAAGAAGAAAACTCAGAACCTTCAGAAACCCAAAGTCGCAGCACTATATTCCAGCAGATAATTTCGACATTTACTATTCCCAGCTATTTTTTTATGTAAAAGATTGATTTGGAAGATGACTAATACAACTTCTCTCCTTAAGTAAGGCCTTTAGTTGCAGGATTTGTAATTTAGTTACAAAACTCTCATGTTATTACCACTAGTGTGTCTGTCAGAATTAAAAGTTATTATTGTCTTTTACCTAGTATGTAAAGTGTTCCTGGAATGTAATAAGAACTCAGTTTTTCTCTTACAAATTCAAGCACAAGATTCCCAGCCAGCTTGATTTTCATTTCTTTTAGCTACATTACCCCGAATCTATTACAAATGTACTACCTGTAAGAGAGATGAAAACTTGAAAGTCAACACAGTGGTCTTTCAGCATGAATCATTATTAGAAATTAGTTAGTTTACCTGAAGTAGAAAAGACACATATTTATTGCTGACAGTGTTTAGCAACTACATCTTCAACAACAGCAACACCCTTTTTTCTGCCTTGGGACATGACATTGTGTTTCAGTGTCTAACAATGTTGTGGTGTAGCTTTGGAATAAAAAAATAAGAATTCTTCTGTCATACCAATAATCACTTACCCACCAGGGAAAGATTGATAGCAGCAGGATAGAGAGAATCCACAATGCAGCTAAATAATTTTATTGTTATTCCCAGAATTGTTTGCTTGTAAGGAAGATATACATGACTGTGAATGACAGAAAAGGAGAGTTTCTTCCCATGGACAAGATCTCCTGTAGCCAAGGGAAAACCCACAGGGCCCTGTCTGATGTTGCACAAACGTGGGGTGGCCAGCATCTGAGGGGATGTAAGACGCTTCTCACTATCTATAATCGTCTTCTTATTCTGTCTTATTGAAGCAGATGCCTTATTAAAGCCACCTGTTGTTGGGCTTTTCTCACTGAGATTCAGAAATATCCTTCACTGGCTCTCTCTCACCTCACTCCGCTTTCCACCCCTGTGCAAAGCAACTCCTAGCATAGTCAGCCAAGAGCTCTAGAGAACATGGCTTGCTACTTCTAAAAGATGTATTTGTCACTAGAGCTTCAAATAAAACTGCCTCAGGTTTTCCCATCAGACAGCCACCCACAGCTCAGCTCCAGACAGCCTGAACCAGGTTCAGCACACATATAGAGGGGAACAGATACGCATCCCATCACGAAGTGTTTAATCCATCCTCTTCTTTTGCACATAACATTTGTGAGTGTAACAAATCAGGCTTGCTATCAAAGTTCCTGGATGTGCTATGTCCTCACTGAGTTGGATGCTCGCAAAAGGGGATAGAAATTGTCCAAATAGGAGTATCTGATTTTTTTGAGGCCAGTCATATTTTGGGAGCAGTCTTTGGCTCAGTAAATCTGTATGTGTCCAAATGCATGCAGAAATAGGTCTTCGTGCTTAGGAGCATGTTTAAATGCTGAATATTGCTAATATCGAAAAGAACATACTCTCAGAAAATGGGACCCAAAGTGAATTTTGTCTTCTACATTTTCATGAGCTCTCTTGCTTTCCTGGCTTTCATATAAGTCATTTTTGTATTTGGATGGTCCCAGGGCAAGGTGGAAACCAGCCCAGCAGATGTTTCTAGTTCAAGCACTTCAGATTGTTAAGTATTGACTTTTCTGAACTGAGCTCTGTTACCCCGAAATCCTTGAGTGACAGCTTCAACCGTGCTTTTCTTTAGAAGCTTAGCATTTACATATGCAAGAAATGATGAAATTCCAACCCCAAAGCTGGTGAGAAAAGCTGTCCTTGCATAGCATCTGATGAGGTGCTGTTATGAAGATAGAAGCCAGAAAGCAGAGTTTACAGCTATTGTTATTTTCAGGTTGTTCTTCAGCTGGCACAATTTGGGCATTATAGGATGGGAGAAAGCAGCCAAAACAAAGCTAAATATGGGTGTGTTGGACTCTGTCTTCCAAGAACACTAGTTTTCCTGTAAGGTAAGTATCTTTTTATCAGGTCCTTGGGGCCACAGCAAACAAGTACACTAAGAACGCACCAGTCTTGCAGACACAACTTCCAAGATTGGTGCTCCAGCTGGGAAATATGCTTTAGTTTGAAATTTGAAGGCACAGATCACTAGCTATCTTAGAGTATATGATTTGCTAATTTTACAGGAATTAAAATCTGCCAATAAAATAAAATAGAATACTTATGTTGGAAGAGACCTACAGCTATCACCTAGTCCCATTGCCTGACCGCTTCAGGGCTGACCAAAAACTAAAACACATTGTTAAGGACATTGCCTAAATGCCTCCTAAACACCGAGAGTTTTGGGGCATCAACCACCTCTTTATAAGCCTGTTTCAATTTGACCACCTTCTTGGTAAATAAATGCTTTCTAATGACTGGACTGAACCTAACCTGACACAGCTTCCCATGCATCTTGTCATCAGATCCCAGGCAGAAGAGGCTGGCATGTCCCTCTCCACATCCCCTCATTAGGAAGCTGTAACAATCAGTGAGGCCACTCGTCAGCCTCCCTCTCTCCAAACCCAGAGGCCTCAGCTACTCCTCGCAGCACATGCCTTCCAGCCCTTTTTTTTGGCTGGCTGGTGCTGCTGTGTCTGATGCAGCTGGGATGGTGTTTGCCCTCCTGGCTGCCCGGGCACACACTGCTGCCTCACACTGAGCTGCTTCCCACCAGCACCCCCAGATCCCTTTCTGCTCTCCACACACTCCTCTCCCAGCTTGTACTTGTGCCCAGCTTTACTGTATCTCAGGGGCAGAATCTGTGTTTGTTCTTGTTAAGTATCATGCCACTGATTACTGCCCAATGCTCCAATCTATTCCAGATCCCTCCCTGAAAGTCACACTAGGTTCTTCAGCCTTGTGGTGACATCCCTAATTTGGGTCCCAGGGAGGCAGCAAATTGCCATCAGTAGAGGATCTGGTCTGCAAACAGATGTTTCCATTCCATACCAAGGCATCACCAATACCATACCTTGCTGTTGCGTCTTCTTGCATTGATCTTAATGCAGGTTATGTTGCAGAGGATATATAGCTTCAATGACCGCAGTATCACAGCATAGCTGGGGGGCTGTCAGGCAGCTCTGCAGACTGTGCAGTCCAATCCCCTGCTGAAAGAGGCGGGGCTGGACTGCTAGAGCAGATTACCCAACACTTCTGTCCAGCTGAGATTTGAATGAGGCCAGGGACACAAATGCTACAACCTTTCTCGAAACCTCTTCCAGTGTTGACCACCTGTACTGTAACTAAAAAAAAAAAAAAGAAAAAGAAAAAAAGGCAGCATTTTCTTTTGCTTAAAAGGAACTTTCTATATTTAAATACATGACCATTGTCCTTTTTCTGGGCGCCACTGAGAAGACTACTCCTCAAGGTTCTTTACTCCTCTCTTGCCCATTGATCTAGGCATTTTTGTTTGGAAGGCTATCGGGCTGATCACACATGATTCCCCTTCACAGGTCCATGTTAACTACTTCAAGTCACCTTCCTGTGTTTGATAGATATGGAAATTATTTCCAGGATTGTGTCCTCCATCAGGTTTCCAGGGACTGAGGTGAGGCTGAGAGTCCTCTAGTGCCCCAGGTCCTCCATCTTGCCCTTTCCGAAGACAGGAATGACACTTTCTCCTTTCCTGTCCCAGTAACCTGTCCCACTTGCCACACCCTTTCAAAGGGAATTAAGAGTGGTCTCATAACCACATCTGCCCGCTCTCATCACACTTGTGGGTGCAACCCATCTGGCCTCATGGATTTGCATGGGTCTACTTTGTTCAAACACTCCCTAAAATGACCCTCTGCACCAAGAGGAAGTCTTCCTCACTTCAGATTTTCACACAGGTCTCAGGGCCTGGCACTCCTGAATATGGGCCCTACCAGTAAAGACCAAAGACAAGGAACAGGTGGGTTTTGGCTTTCCTAATTCCATTCGTGCACATTTGGGCAGTATCTCTTTCCTTGTTCTCTTGAATTCTTCCCTTATGTCCAAGATTCATTATGAGATCTTTGTTCATCTTTGTAGGTATCCTGCCATCTGTGCTTTAATCCCTGCATGTTCTTGAGGTAATCCTTGGACATTAGCCAATATAGCTGCTGCAGTTATACCTTGCACATTGTTAGCCTTTATTATAGACATAAGGGATTTTTTTTATTTTAAATAAAGGAAAAAAGAAAAAATTGTCATGGAGTTTGAAAACCAGCAAAATTATTATCCGTATCACTATTAAAATAGCAAAAAAAGTCTTCATTTGAGCAGGTTTTTTTTACATGAGGCAGTCTTGATAGTTCTTAGCTTAACGTTTTTACACATTTTTTAAAATTTAAAGATTGGAAGATTCCACCTTCTAAGTTTGTGCAGTGTTTGGAACCTTATAAAGTCACCATTTACTAGTAAAATACACTAATCAAGCAATAAATAAATAGATAAAATTTCCTTCCTGAGTCCTGGTTTTCCCCAAGACTCAGTCTTGGGGCCAACCCTGTTTAGTATCTTTATCGACAACATGCGTGAGAGGATAAGTGTACCCTCAGGAAGTTTACAACAAGTGACACCAAGCTGGATGGGAGTGTTGATCTGCTGGAGGCCAGGAAGGCTCTGCAGAGGGATCTGGATAGGCTGGATCGATGGGCTGTGGTCAATTGTACAAGTTTCAACAAAGTGCAGTGCCTGGTGCTGCCCCTGGGTCACAACAACTCCAGGAAGTGCTACAGGCTGGGGGCACAGAACCCCAGCAGAAAAGGACCTGGGGGTGCTGAGCATGAGCCAGGGTGTGCCCAGGTGGCCAAGAAGGTCAGTGGCATCCTGGCCTGTATCAGCAATAGTGTGGCCAGCGAGACCCGAGAAGGGGCTGTTCCCCTGTACTCAGCACTGGTGAGGCCACACCTCGAGTCCTGTGCTCAGTTCCGGGCCCCACACTTCAGGAAGGTCATTGAGAAGCTGGAGTGGGTCCAAAGAAGGGCAACAAGGCTGGTGAAGGGTCTGGAGCACAAGTCTGAGGAGGAACAGCTGAAGGAGCTGTGGTTGTTTAGCCTGGAGAAAGGAGGTTCAGGGGGGACCTTATCACTACAACTCAGAATATTCTGTGATCTGGAAAGAAATTAAGTTCAATGTTTCAACTCCCTACAACTACCTGAAAGGAGGGTGCAGCCGGGTGGGGGTTGGTTTCTTCTCCCACGTAACAAGTGATAGAACAAGAGGAAATTACCTCAAGTTGCACCAGTGGAGGTTTAGACTGAATATTAGGAAAAATTTCGTCATGAAAAATGTTGCCAAGCATTGGAACAGGCTGCCCAAGGAAGCGTTGAGTTACCATACCTGTAAGTATTTAAAAGATGTGTGGATATTGCATTTGAGGACATAGTTTAGCGGTGAACATGGTGGTGTTCCTAAGTTGACAGTCGGACTTAATGGTCTTAGAGGTCTTTTCCAACTTTAGCAATTCTATGACACTGTGATTCATGATGCAGTATCAAATAAAAGAACAAGAAATAGAAAGATAGATGAAGTTGAATTTAAATACTAGGACACTGGGATATTGAAAAAATTGTAAACAAGGGAAGATAATATGTGAAGTTTTCAATTTAAACCTATATTTAATGATGTAACTATATTTTTGAGGTATCTTTAAGTATCAATTTACATTTTTATTTTTTGTGCTGAAAGTACAACTCACACGTTGAATCGATATTTTTATCTTTGGAAGTATCATTTTGAAGAACACCTGAAGAACAACAAAATCTTTAAGAGAAGCCTACATTTTACATAAAGAAGCTAATTGTTTAACAATTAAATAGCATTAGGATTTGCTAACCTCTCCTCTTCCGTAAGCTCAGAAATACCACAGAAAAATCTGCTGTTTCATAAGGGTATTACTCATTCTGGCCACCTGCTTTAAAGATCCTTTGCCAAGTCTCTTCATGGTCAGTTTTGAGCCCTGAAATGAGCAAAAATTAAGAAGCATCACTTCTTCAAAGGATTTGCATTAAAAAGGTGGGGTAAAGAGTGTTTGCAACTTCATTTTTTGACTTTCGCTGTTTAATAGCACTTAGTACTTGCAGCTCCCTTTCAGTTCACTCATACAACACCTGCACATATTTAGAACTTCTTAAACCCGGGCCACCTTTACTCAGTCTCTTACAGAAGGAAAAAAACTCCAACTTTTGAGCACTCTCCAGACAGCCAGATTTGAAGTCACTGACCACACTAAAATTTTTAAAAAGTTTTTCATGTTATAATGGCAATACCTTGCCCAAATAATTTATCTGAAGTATTTCATTTTTTTACCAGACAGGAACATAGCTGTGTTTCATGGCACAGGTAGGTATAGCTCTAAAAATCTTTGGAAAAGAAAAAAAATGTGTATTTACTCATTTGTGCCTAATCTCTGTGTATCTGACAGCAAGATGGATCCATTTTCAGTGCTTGAACACCACCTTTAATAAACCTCTGTCAGCTGGGTTCCTGCTTCTATGATAAGGACAGAAGGATGATAGAGTTATAATCTACTTTCTGCTCAGGAAAAGAAACTTCAGTACTACCAGTTGCTCTTCTTGTGAAAGACAGAATTATTCTGTCTGGAACTGAGCGACAGCAGTACTTTGCCCCTCTCAAAGAAAAATGCCGCAAAGAAAGAAATCTAATCATGGAAAAGAACCAAAGAGTCAACATACAAGGATCAATTCTTCAATTGCTTAATCAGCTATACAATACACCATATGGAGATTTCCCTGCCCTTTCCAGTATGGTACATTAATAAATAGCCTCCTTTAAACGAACACAACTAAGATGCATTCCAAGTGCACTCCAAGACTAAGTGGGTCTCGTTAATGAAAGAGAATGTAGTACAACATATGCTTGAGGAGGTTCTCTTTCCTTCTTAACAGTGGTTGTCTGATTAACCTGGATGTGTGTATATTTTAAATACATTGGAAAAAGAAAATTCATTAAATGTAATGCTATAGTAAACAAGAGGCTGCAGCACATAGGTCTACAGTAAAACAACAGATGGTAAAGGTTAAATCTATTTATTAACAGTCACTTGGCAAGGAGACTGGAAAAGAGAAAGAAAAGGGACAAACAGATGCCAGGTGTAATATAACAACACTTGATATAATAGTTCCACTAAAATATGTTTAATTTTCTTGTCTCTCTTAGCCTTCCACCAGAAATTTCAAGAGTCTACAGTTTCTGATTAGGAATTTTTAAAAATATGCACAATGCTTACTCTAGGATGTGCTGAATAGCTGGTTTTCTACTGCTGGAAAATAGGAACATTTTTATTACTTCAGTGGAAAATCAGGGACAAGAAGCAGTGCAAAGTCATCAAACTGTGATCGACAGCTAGTTTGCCATGGCAAAGCTAGGTAGCTTAACTGCTTTTCTGTGTGTTAACTTGCCCTCCCCGCTTTGTTTATTGTAACACTGCCCTGTAGTTTTTTCAGAATTAGGACTCCATTTTTTACAGCCATTATTCTAGTTTTCTCTGTGAAATTCCTGAAAGGATTAAAAAAATGCTTTTAGTGTTTAACTTTGTTTTTAGCCTCAAAGTCCAAGTGAACAATACAGTAGTCTATGTGTTCTGAAGATAATTATCCTGTTATTGTTCCTTTAAAGATCACTAAAATGGCAGTGCATTTTTTTTAAGGCAATAAGGTTAACTCTGGTGTTAACAATATGGACATCATCTCACTGGTTTTTTTTCCCCTCCTCTTCTTTGAAAGGTTTGGAGTCCACGGGACACAAGCTAGCTTGATCACAGTTAAATCAGACTAAACTCACATGCTTTTGTAAGTGTAACTTTAATTCTCAGTGATACTGATTATAGCAACTCTATCCCAGCCATGCTCAAAGTGAATTCCGATTTCATGTGGTATCGCACACTGTTATTGTTTCCTGGTAATGTGGCCGCTCTCCCACATGTCAGCCTTTTCAGGCAGCTCCTTGTTAGTGCATAGTAAGAGCTGAAAAAACCTACAAAAGTCTCAGATGACCTCTTTTGCATTGTAAAAAAGATATGTGGATTGATAAATACATTAGGATGTGTCATTATCCATTATTCAGTTCTACAATTAGTGAACACCTGGCATGGGGAAGATGAGATGACTATTTAGTTACCATCTGTATTAATGTTGATTTCTAGCAGGCAACTGTGAGCACACCACTTTCACCTGTTTAAAGGAGGCAAATGTGAAACCAAAATAATTTAACTAACATTAAGAGATACAGATTTAAATGTTATCTTTAAAGATCGTGTATTATATACCTTTTCTTAAAGTAGCATTTATATGAGGTTTCTTTATGGACTTGAAAGAAGACCAACAAGGATTATGAAAGGTCAGTTTATTTCAAGTTTGCAGAATAACAAAGAGGTATAACACTGCAGGTGAGTATAGCCAGATAAAAATAATTTTGTCTAGCTGATATTAACCAGTAGAGCTGAATCACGCTGATTTTCAAATATGATTAGAAAAAACCCCAGTCTTTTCTGTAAATTGCAGTTATAAAAGCCTGATAATGTGTGTTTGACCTCTGCTGGCTGTGGATTTGTTCTATGTCTTTGGCCTCCAAATTTAACACCTTTCTATTTTAATGTGCAGATTAGATATTTGAAAGAAACATATGGACATGTCAGGTTTGCAAATCAACAGTAACTTATAAAGAAATGAAATGTTGAACAAAATTAAGAGGAATAGATTTTTTGTTAAGAACAGCCATTTGAACCTCCAGAAATTCACAGCTAAGACTGCAAATAAAACAAGTGGCGTAGATGAAAATACTAATTAGTTAGACTAGTGTTCACGGAATAAAGGAAGATTGTGCACAAATTTGTGGATTACTTTTCTTTAATGTGTGCAGTGGTGTGTTTTTCTCAGCATCGAATGAACTTCTGGATGGCATACTAAAAGCAATGTAACCTTTACTTACCAAGCAGCATATTTAACAAGAACATTGAACTTTTGACCCATATATGTCAAAGTAACCCAGTGAAGCTGCACAAAAACAAAATACATCCAGCAGAGAAAAAGAGTGGGTTTCTACTACCTACACAAGCAAAGAGGAGATAATATTCTACCATGCTGCTAACCATCTATAGATGACTCTTGCACTTTACTGAATACTTATTTTTCAAGTGGTTTTTCAAAGCAGCCTGTTTCCATTTACAGAATTCTTACCCTTGAAAGATCCTTACTTTTCTGTCTACAATTAGCATTGCTAATGTTGTTTTGCTAGGTTCTTTCATTCTCATTTTCTTTCTGTCCATGTATTTTTTGTTTCTTTTTGTTTCTTTTCTTTTTAGGTCTCAATGCTTTTTATCTTTTTTTATCTGGGATTGAGAACTTCCTTATGATATTTGCCAACCTTGTCTCGCCTTTTTTCCATTTGGGGTATGTCCTGTGGATGTATTCTGTTCTAAGAGAAAACTTACACTCTCACCCTTTTACATGTCTTTCCATTCTTTTTATCCCCAGGAATTCTCCTTCTAAGGAAGCTTGACAGACTGTTGCTCTGTTTACTGCTAGGCCTCCTCTGTAGTAAGCATTGCCTGCTTACACTGAAGCAAGTTCAGGATAATCCACTTAAGAAGATGCTTAGAACTTAAATGTGCTCCATAAAACTGTATTTATCTGTACTCTAGCAGACAGACTACATTTGTGAAATCGGTGTAACTGCATGGTAGCACAATGTCCAGACTACAATATGACACTACATGTCGCTCCTATTGTAATTCCTCTCTATCATATGATACAGAACAAGGATGATTTCAACTGGGGCCCTGAACAACAACAAGCTTTTGAAAAAATTAACCAGAAGATTGTTCATGCAGTAGGCCTTGGGCCAGTCAGAACAGGGCAAGATGTGAAGAACATGCCCTACACTGCAGCTACAGAGAATGGTCATTCCTGGAGCCTCTGACGAAAAGTACCCAGGGAGTCTCAAGTATGACCCCTGAGGTTCTGGAGTCGTGGATACAAAGGCCAGCTATGCCCCAACTGAAAAAGAGATATTGGAAACTTATGAAGGGGGTTCAAGGTGCTTCAGAAGTGGACGGCAGTGAAGCACAGCTCCTCCTGGCAGCCTGACTTCCAGTGTTGGGCTGGATGCTGAAAGAGAAAATCCCCTCCACACATTATGACAATGATGCTATGGGGAGTAAGTGGATCACTCTGATCACACAGCAAGTTTGAACAGGAAACCCCAAAAGCCCAGGGATCTTGGAAGTCATCGCTAACTCGCTCGAAGGTGAAAATTTTGGATTATCATCTGAAAGATGAGGAGGACAAGAAGGTGACACATGCTAAGGCGGCCCCAGCATATAACCAGCTACTTGGAAATGAAAAGCAATACACTCTCTTCACGACAGTTCCTGCCATGTCGTAGGGATATATTGAGAATGGAAAGCAGCTCTGTGGAGGTATTGCTGAATGAGAGAAGTGGCCCGTGTTCTACCTCTGTACTGACTCATGGATGGCGTCAAATGCTCTGTGGAGGTGGCTGCAATGATGGAAAAGACCAACTGGCAGTGCAGAGACAAACCCATCTGAGCTGCTGAACTGCAGCAAGATGTCACTGCCTGGGTAGAGAAGTCGGCTGCAAAAGTAGATCGTGCGATGCACATGTGCCCAAGAGTCAGGCTGCTGAAGGACATCGCAACAATGGATGGTGGATCGAGCTGCCAAGATTAAAATGTCTCAGGAGGATCTGGACTGGAAACACAAGGGTGGATTATTTCTGGCTTGGCAGTCCCATGGCACCTCCATTCATCAGGGAAGAGATGCAACACCCAGATGGACTCATGATCGAGGGATGGACTTACCCATAGACTCTATATCCCGGGTTATCCATAACTGTGAAACATGTGCTGGGATCAAGCAGCCCAAGTAAAGCCTCTCTGGTATGGTAGATGATGGTCAAAATACAAATGGGGGGCCTGGCAGACAGGTTACATCACACTCCTGCAGGCCTGCCAAGGCAAGTGCTGCGTGCTCTTGTAAACAACCCCTGGATGGCTGGAGAATACCCTGTGCCTCACACCACTGCCTGGAGCACCATCCTCGGCCTTGGAAAGCAAGTCCTGTGGTGACCTGGAACTCCTGAGAGAACTGAGTCAGACAACAAGACCCATTTCCAAAACAACCTTCTGGACAACCAGGCCAGGGAACACAGTATTGAGTGGCTTTATCCTATTCCCTATCATGCACCAGCCTCTGGGAAAATCGGATGGTACAACGGACTGTTAAAAACCACATTGAAAGCAGTGGGTGGTGGGACCTTCCAACACTGGGATTTACATTTAGCCAAGGCCGCCTGGTTTAGTTAACACCTGAGGCTCTACCAATCGAGCTGTCCCTGCCCAACCAAAACCTCCATGTACTATGGAAGGGGATAAAGTCCCCATGATGCATACGAGAAATCTTTTAAGGAACACAGTTTGGATTAGTTCTGCCTCAAGCAAAGGCAAACTCATCTGTGGTATTGTCTTTGCTCTGTGACCTGGGTGCATTGGTGGGTAATGCAGAGGAGAAGCACAATATGTACCTCAAGAGCATTTGATTTTTGGGTGAGAAAAGTCTGTAATGTCAGATTGTATAATAATGGCTGCTGAATGATGCTGCCAGTGTATGCCAGAACTACCATGGACAAAGAGCATGGACTGCACCAGATACACCATCTGTGAGCTCCTGACGCACAGTGCAACATCAAGAGCTCACCAGCCCTCCTGCCCTGGAAGACATGCAGGGCAGATAGAATCCACAATTACGAACTAAATGAACTCAACAGACTTCTTGGAGGAACAGCCACTGACAGTGGAAATGATACCTCTGCTTGTGTATATTTATATAAATGTGTGTGCATGCAGTCAGGAGGTGTAGGATCTGGGCATGATGTAAACAGTGTAGAGTACAGGGTGGATAATGTATTGGTTCCAGCCACAATGGAGTAAATTTTTGCCGTAGCCATGAGGGAGTGGAGCCGGGAACCATGTCTAGAAGGTTGTTCTGTACCACCTCACACCATTGCTGGGAGTGGGGCTAAGGGACCCTCTGGCTTCTGGGAAGAAGGGCATGGTTTCCAATTGAACAAATATGGCAGATGGAGGGAAGCTGACATTTCAGCAGCAGCAGATGTTTCATTGTCTTGAGCTATGTGAGCATTTTGCATGTAAATCACCCTCTCTTTGTACAATTTTTCTATTAGTATTGTTGCTGTTACTGCTCGTTTTCTTGTCTCATTGCTCTTTCCAGTAACTGCTCTTTTCTCAACCCATGATCTCAGCCTTTTGTGCATTCAGCTGGGGCGTGGGCAGGGGAAGCGGGTGGCAGTGTGGTTTTAGCACAATTACTAAATTGGGGAATACTTTCATGATGATAAGCATGGTGGCAGCTAAGTCTACATCCCTACATAACAGGAGGTTTCAAAAGATGTAGTAATATCCTTCAAAATGCCTGTAACGCTGGAGCCAAGTTCTAACTTCTTACACCTACCTACTTGCCTTTCTTGAGCTAGCTTATAATAAGCAGGTCCAAGATAATGTAGACCTGCAATCTTCCGCCTTAGTGCCAGTAATGGTGTCGTCACCTTATTGTTTGCATTCTAAATTCTGTTTCTGTTCCAATCAACCCTTTATCTGCACTCAGAAGCACCAAATTTTTCCAAATATTTCTGAAACATCTCTTCCCACACTTACAAGCAATACAGTATCTTATCTGGAACTGCATGTACTCTCATTGAAGGTCAATAAACAGTATTTCTCATCTGCTCTTTGAAACCCAAATTCAGAGGCTGTGTGATTTAATGAGCAAGCACCATGAGAAGCTTTTTCGTAACACAGCCCACATCCCTCCTCCCAGTGCTCTGAAGAACCAGATAGACACATTTGTTAGCCACTGCAAATCTTTGAGAATCCTGTTGAGCACTAGTAATAATACTTTTATCAGTATTAGATATTATGTCTAAGAATTTATTTTCTGTTTTTCCAAGCCAGCTTTCACTGCCTGTGAAGGTAATTTTGGAAGCATATAGAAATTCCTCCTGTTGTTCTGGGACACCTTCACCTAAAAAGATTAACTCACCATAAAGTAACATTCTATTAGAAATTCAATCCAGAAAATTTCCAGCACAAACTTTGATTGGGTCTGAGAGATTTCCACTCTATCTTTTGGCCTTAAAAATTCAACCTGGAATTTATGAATCTGAACTTTTTTCTTCCTGTACTTGCATGCTGTTGGTCAAACAAACCATGTGAATTTTGGTTTGCACATTGCCATCCACGAATCAGAATATGCTGAAACGTGAATTTTGGATGCACGTATTCATCTATGAGTCAGAATTGGACCTGTTCACTTACTCACTGCTCATTTCTCGGGTGCCAGGTGCCATAATATGCTATGGGCATTAAAGTTTCACACACACTGAACAGAATGATTGCACTAATTTACTTCTTAAACAATTAGAGAAGACATCTAGCTATCTTAATGAACTTTCAAGTATCATTACTGCATACCAATAGGAGCATTATGACATCCAGAATATGATTTATTTGTGGTGCCACTGCTTTCAGCAAAATTAAAAATGGATATGGAAGTCAAATTTGAATAACCTTAGATCACAGTTTCTGTTGGAATGTGTACAGGTACATCACAAGTGAGATCTAAATGATCAGAAAACATTTAAATCAGTAAATCTGGTTGCAGCATTTTCAAAAAACACATTTTTGTGAAAATATCCTGATTATCCAAGCTGAAGTGTATAAAAGACATTGTTAGGTCTATGGAGTTTTTGTTGGAAAGGTTTTAAACATCCTAAGGCAGTTATTTCAGACAGTTATAACAGACAGTTATTCCAGCTGAGAAAAGATGTAATTGAAGATCTGAATAATTTATTCAGAACATGCTATTATAATGCAATTTTCCTTGTGAAAATTCCTTAAAAGTTCTGGTTTTACTCCAGTGCACAAGAGAAACAAACTTGAGAAGTTTGACTGTTACAGTGAAATCAAATTCTATCTTCTTACCAGCTGTAATAATATCACTGTTTTCCAGAGGATTACAAAACTAAACTCAAAATATTTATTCAGACAACAGTTCTTTTTAGAACCTCTTCTGCCAGGGCATATCAAGAGCAATTAATTAAGCCTTGCTATACTCCAGCCATGATCATCACACCTGCATACTACAGAAAATACAGAGATTTAATAATTTCTTGTCAAACTAGTAGCCTATCATGGAAATTATCTCTCCTAACTGTTCTTTAACCTGAACACAATGAATATCATATTCTAGGAGCTAACAACTATCATTAAGCCAATACAAAATACTACTGTTCACGAAAGAAATCTGTAAGTCTCAGAGGAATATAAGCAAAAAAGAACCCTTATTTAGTAAGTGACTTGCTATCTGTAAGAAGGAAAGTTCAAAATAATTTAGTTTCTTTTTTAAAAAATAAGATAGTTCAGTATTGAATCATCACCTTGGATGATTGATTGAAGGATCAGGAGCACAGATAGTGTTTTTCTTGGTCGTTCCAGCAGCAAGAAAGAGTAACATAAGAAACAGGCAGACTGATCAGACTAACACATGGCTCCAAGTCTGATGTAACTGGAAAAATTTTGAGTTTTTTGACTGTGGGATGGTGTATTTAACACCTGGCCTAGCAGCATCTGATGGGATGCACTTTTCTCAGAGAGGGAAAAGGGTTCTGGCACCGGAGCTAGCAGCACTCATTGGTAGAACTTTTAACAAGATTTGAAGGGGGCAAGGGACAAAACCAGGCTTGCCGGTGGTAAGGGCTGGGATGGCATGCCAAAACTTGAGGAACTGAGTGCTAGAGGCATCCTTCATACTGCTCCAGGAGCGTTAACTACAATGAACCACACTTGAAATGTTTCTACACAAACGTGCAGCATAAAGAGTGAGCAAAAGGAGATCAAAGCCTGGGTCCAGTCCCAGAGATATGACATCACTGGCATAAGCGAATCCTAGTGGGATGAGTCCTGTGGCTGTTGTGCGATGTTGGATGGTTACAGGATCTTTAGGAGGGATAGGCAGGGCAGGTGATGTAGGTGGGTGACATTGTATGTAATGGAAGACTGGAATGTATGGAGCTTGCACTTGGCACTGGCACAGCTGAGGGCCTTTGGGAAAGGATTAGGGGACAAACAAATAATGTGGATGTCAGCGTGAGAATCTACTATAGACCTCCTAGCCAGGATGATAATGCCAATGAATTACTCCTCGAGGAACTAACAAACACCTGTAAATCAACTGTCCTTGTCCTGACAGGGGACTTCAGCTTGCCAGATGTTAACAGGGAAAACCATCCAGATGGCACAAACAGGTCCAGAAGATTCCTAAAATACCTGAATGATTGTTGTGGATTGGGTGAGACCTCTAGACAAGCCCTGCCTTAGGATCAGATTTTTGGCAGCAGCTCTAAATCCCTGCACCTAAATCACTCTGGTTTGCAAGTTGTTAAGGGTGGCCAATAAGGTATATTAAAAAATGAGTTATTTACTGAATAGAAAGGAGATTAACAGAAAAAAGGCCCTAAACAGAGTTACTTACTAGACACGATAAAGCAAAAAGTAGATTACAGAAAACAGTGCATGACATAAAGGTACCTATATTATAGCTAGCAAATAAATGGTATAGATTAGGAGTCAATGTAACTTACCACTGAATTGACAATAGTGTACACAAAGCCATTTCTCTCAGCCCCCAGGAGAATAATCACAAAGTAGGCACCCTGACTTCCCGGGGAAAACTCCACACATTTCAGGGAATGTGCAGAAGACTTCTGCTTGGTGAAAGTATGGTGTAGCTTTTATAGCTTTTGAAGTGAAGTGTCTGTCAGTCAGAAATATCAGCTTATTTTTCCACATCTGCTTCCACAGCAAGATGTTTACTGTCAGCAGACAGCATCAATCCCATGGCACTGAAATAACTCATTACAAGTTAAATTGTCTTGATGGAGTTACTTCACCAGGGTTCATCTGAGGCTTATGTGAGAGCATGATGCCCTGAGTTATTGCACCCCCTAAGAAACAACAGATAAACTCTCCTGTGGGGGAGGGCAGAAATCTTGCTACAACAATAACTTCATGGTACAGGTACTAAGGGAGCTGATCAACGCTCCTTGATGTGCTGCTTGTTAACAGAAAAGGTCTCACGTGTGAAGTGGCCATTTGTGCTGTCTTGGCCACGGTGACTATGAAGAGATAGAGTTTAAAATCTCTGTTGTAAATCGGAAAAGTGCCAGCAAAACTTCAACCTTGGACAGGGGAAGGGCAGACTTCAGGCTGCTCAGAGTAATAGTGAGAAAGGTCCTCTGGGGAAAATGTTTTTGAAGGTGCTGGGGTCCATCAGTGCTCGTCACCTTTTAAACATCTCCTCTGAATGGCACAGGAGCTGACCAAGGGAAGCCAGTTGAAGTGATCTTTTCAGATTTCAGTAAAGCTTCCATTGCTTTACTGATCCAGTCTCTCACTGGATCCTTCTGGAAAAAATGTCCAGCTCACCCATCATGTCATGGCTCATGGGTCAGGCACAAAGGGTTACAGTGAATGGGGTGACATCAGACTGGAGACCTGTCACTGCTGGGGTTCCACAGGGTCCCATCCTCCACCCTCTGCTCTTCAACATCTTCACAAATGACTTGGACACAGGACTGGAAGGGGTGCTGAACCAGTTCACAGATAATACAAAACTGGGAGGAGCTGTTGACTCCCTTGAAGGTAGAGGGGGCCTGAAGAGAGACCTCAACAAATCAGGGGTCTGGGCAATCACCAACCATATGAAGTTCAACAAGGGGAAGTGCTGGATTCTGCACCTGGGATGGGGCAACCCTGGATGTATGGACAGACTGGGGAATGAGACACTGGAAAGCAGTGCCATGGAAAGGGACCTGGCAAGTTGAACACGAGTCAGCAGTGCCCTGGTGGTAGCCAGGAGGGCCAACCCTGTCCTGGGGTGCATCAGGCACAGCAAAGCCAGCTGGGCAAGGGAGGGGATTGTCCCGCTCTGCTCTGCACTGGGGCAGCCTCACCTCGGGGGCTGGGGGCAGTGTTGGGTGCCACAATATAAGAAGGATCTAAACCTATTTGACTGTGTCCAAAAGAGGGCTACAAAGACGGTGAATGGCCTTGAGGGAAGCCGTATGAGGAGCAGCTGAAGTCACTTGGTCTGTTCAGCCTGGAGGATACTGAGGACAGACCTCATTGCAGTCTGCAGCTTCCTCATGAGGAGAAGAGGATGGGCAGGCACTGGTCTCTTCTCTCTGGTGACCAGTGACAGAACCCGAGGGAATGGCCTGAAATTGTGTCAGGGGAGGTTTAGGTTGGCTATTAGGAAAAGGATGGTTGGGCACTGGAACAGGTTCCCCAGGGAAGTGGTCACAGCACGAGCCTGACAGAGTTCAAGAAGCGCTTGGGCAATGCCCTCGGGTACGTGGTGTAACTCCTGGGGATGGTGCTGTGCAGGGCCAGGGGCTGAATTCAACGAACCTTCTGGGTTCCTTCCAAGTCAGGATGTTTTATGATTCTATTCTATCAGTCTACTGTTGCAATCAAGAGATGCATCTTTTATTTATTAAATAAGAGACCACTATTACATCTGAAATGTGGAGTAATTATTCTAAAAGCATAATCAATTTGTTAAGAACTTTCAGGTAATAATGTAAAGTCTTTATTGCTGCCACAGTGAGATTTACCTCACATAACCATAATCTGCTTACTGATACAAATACTACCTCCTTTTAGTTAATTTCAGGAAAACATTTTAGAAGTACTCTAGGCCAAAAAGGGATGATAAATGATTTTGAGATGGAAAATTGAAGTGGATTGATTAGGAGCAATTTTTTATGTTTTACACAATAAAAAGATGAACTACATGGTTCATGGAGACAATTTGCAGAGCAACCTCTTCTCTCTAATTGCTGCTAGACTAATGTAGAAGCACACTTCTAGAATGTAGAGAAATCCATTTACCCAGTCACATAATTTAAGCAGTCAAGAGAAGTAGTGGATTTTTCCATTACCTTTCATATTAGCTTTGCTACATTCCATCTGTGACCCTTGTTTTGTGAGTGCTATGCTCTTTTAAACAATTTTGTAAGCATAATGAAGTTCCACTTCAAAATTTTTCAAAGTACACTAAGGACATTTTAAAAAACCCTATAAATAGGGGCATAACCAATCTAACTAATTCCTGGTAATGTACTGTAAAACGAAATTATTTGCTAAGAGGTCTAATAAATGCTCATCTTCAGGAGCAGGAAAGAACATTTCCTGTATTTCCTTTGGAACAAAAACCAGTTACTTTTCTCTTCTGACTACCTACTCTGCAGTTGTTCCAGGATCTGCAAATTTTGTTTTTTAGTATTGTTTGGGGGTTTGGGGTTTTGTAACAGGAAATAGTTCTATTTAAATCAAGTACTGTTGATTAAAATCAAATTACTCTTTTAGTACTGTTCATGTGATAATAGATAGCTTTTTGTTGCTGGAGAGATAGAAGGCGTATGCTTAGCTCCACTCATTGCATCAAGTCACAGTACAAAGAATAATTATGTTCCACATGTCTCCACTCAGGACCATTTCTATTAATTGCTGGAACTGTATTAAAAAGAATAACATCAGTAAAAAACAGCCCTGAGAGAAGAAGTTGATTCTGTGCAATGCTTTTAAGTTTTTTTACTGAAATAAGAACTTGTTTTAAAAGGTATTTTCAAAAATACTCAGAAGGAAAACGCAAACATATTTGAGGAAATTATTCTTTGTTACTTCATACTAAAAGCAAACAACATCACTAGCAGTGTCAGGTTCCCTAGGAAGCTGAAATACTTTTATGCACTGTTTTCTGGTCTACAGATGAATGTATACAGCAACTGCAATGTGTCATGACACTTTAAAATAGTTTCTATATTATAGCAAGGCCAAATTAAAGAATTTTTTCAGGAATAACTGCCTGAATTCTGCATTGCACACACAAAAGCCCCCAAAAATATGGAAAACCATTACAGCTTTCATGGCAGGATAATTAAGATCTGTACAGAGAAAACAGAACTGAAAATGCCAGCTTTTTTCTTTTAATAACAACAGCTCTACTTATAAAACATTAACACAGCTAACAACATTCTCATTGCATAATGCTCTGTTTTAAAATATCAGAGAAACCTGCAACTTCCAGAAATCTGTATTAACCTTAACTGCAGTAATTCAAAACCAACATTAAATATCAGCTACCTGTTTGAATACTGATTTGAACACATTGTTTAGCTACCATAAGAGCAAGGCTAGCATAGATACACTAGTGTTACGGTATTTACTGGTATTTCGGCCACACCTAGGGTTTTGAAACAGGCCTCACAATTCCCTGGCTGGGATGTTAGGGAAAAAGAAAGGAGTTAGTAAATGTAAATTGTACAGAGGCACATTTTAATTAACATATTATACATACATAAACACACAACATAATTTTAAAAAAATAATTAGTGTCTTGAAAAAGGGTCAGTAGTTTTGATCTGCCTGCTGCGTGTGCTGGTAATCCCACTACATATAAGGGATTTACTGATGATTTAGATAAAATGAGCTAAGTAAATCACTCCTGAAAGGAATAAGACTTCTCCAAACCACACACAGCTCATGACCTACTCCAGAAAACAAGGAACAAATGAAAAATAGGCTATGATGTCCTATTTAAACAGCAGGAACTAGATTAGAAAAAACTGCCAAGCAAGAACAAACTTGACTTTTAATGTCAAAAGGGATCCTGATAAGCAAGGTTTCAGATTTGCACAATGTAGATATATATAGATAGATAGATAGATATAGATATAGATATAGATACAGATACAGATAAACATATATATTGACATTCAAAACCAATTTACTAAAGAAGCAACTTTTGCTTCTTTAGGAGAAGATCTCTTAAAACTAAGAGATACTGTATTTTAAAATTAGATGGTGACTTTGAAGACCAGAAAACCTCATTTTTTTTAGTACTGGAGGTAGTTGTCAGCAGTTAATGTCTTTGTGCATTCAGTTCTGAATATCATAAAGGTTTCCCTTTCTGCTACTGTGACCAAAACTTCTTTTCTATTTCTTGCTAATGAATTGCACAGGTTGCAGACCTAAAATTAGAACCATACTGAGAAGCCCACTTTATCTCAAAGATACTTTGAGATATGATTGTTAAGGGACAGAAGCTGGGCCAGCAGAAGTTCCTAGCATAAATAGGACTCCACTGGCAAAAAGTGCATTGGTGATTCTAAGTGATTAATACAGAAATTACACAGCTGTGGATAAGCAAAAATGGCACTTTTGTAGCTCATAGTCCACTTTTGTTAGGGTAAAAAGAGCATTTCAAACAAGCTCACTTTCTGTATGTCTAACTGGATCCACCCTGGGATAGCTTTAGGAATATCTCAAGTGTTTATATTCTTCAAAAGGAAAATATTGTGTATTTTGACCCTAAAAAACCTTTACAGCTGCTTATAACTTTAGTCATAGGGAAAAGGATTTGAAGGGATCTACCTTTTTTATCTTTCTTCTCTCTCTTTTCTCTATGCTCATGGATACTGCATCTCCAGCCTGGCTACCTGTCCTTTTCTGCCATACCATCAAACTACTATCTTTTTCCAGCCCTGCCAGTTTCCAGTCTTTCAACTTCTAGACTCTGCCCATTTACCACCATCTTACAGTTCATGTGCAGAGCCTTTCCCACAGCTATTCAAGTTTCTCACCTCAGTTGTTCTTCCCTTTTCCTTCTGCAGGCCTCCACACAATCAAATTTCCTTTTTCTCCGTCTATCTTGCCTTCCTCTTACATCTCCAGTGTTTACTTCCTGTTGTTCTGTCCAGGCACTCAGGTCAGGACTGTCCTCTGCCTCTGGACAACCCTTTACAAAAAAAAGATTTGTTGTAGCTTTCACGCTTTCTTTTCCTCTAGCCTCTGCCTTTTCCTTACTTTCTGTCCTCTGAAAACTCAGTCCTCTCCACTCCATTTGCCCATTTCTCTCTTTCAGAAGTTGAGGTCTGCAGTGCAGGAAAAACTCCTCTCCTCTTAGCTGTTGTGCTAAGTGCCAGAGTGCCACTGGTGCCAGTGACAGCAATTACAAGGAAAGTCCTCAGCAGTCATTTCAGTTTAAGAGGCAGCATACAACGTGCAGTCCAGTTAAAGCAGAGTGCCTTTAAAGGGAGGGGTTCTGTGTGTAAAGTGGTTGCCAACACAGACCCTACTTTCAGTGGAGTATCTATAATACAGCATACACCAGAGTAAGATGGTAGCGCTGCCTCTCTTCCAGCCGTTACGCAGTTACCTGAAATAAAATAAAACCCAGAATCCTTGACTTTGTAGGAAAGTGAGTGTGGAGAAAAGTTTGAGAGTATGCATCCTCAGGCTTGAATATCAGTAAGTAAACAAAAAACTTGATATTTTTGAGATGTAATATAAAAAAGTAGTTACACAAGTCTCCTGCTTCTTGGGGTAGAAAACTGTTGTTTTCCCATTGACTTCTTATTCATCACTTAAAACACTAGAACAAGAAGGGAACATGATGGAAAACTGCTGCATTCTGATAATCTTCATCTTGTAAAATAATCAGCCAAAATTGTCTTCAGGATTGTAAACCAAAAAAGCAGAAAACCAGTTTTTTCTGGACAAAGAATTTATTCTACTTGATTTCATGTATCTGGAAGGGCAATAAGTTGGAGACAGCAAAATGTTGCTGGGGTATTCAGCCCCCTGAGGTGGAAGACAGGGATGGGGAGCAGAATGAACCTCCCATAGTCCAAGGAGAAATGGTCAGTGACTTACTAGATCGCTTAGACCCACACAAGTCTACGGGGCCAGATGGAATCCACCTGAGGATACTGAGGGAGCTGGTGAAAATGTTCTCTGAGCCACATTCTGTAATTTGTCATCAGCCCTTGTTAAAGGGGGGATCTTAGATGACTGAAGGTTGGCCAATGTGATGCCCTTCTACAGAAGGGTCAGAAGGAGGATCCAGAGAACTATAGGCTTGTCAGCCTGACCTTAGTACCAGGGAATGTCATAAAGCAGATCATCCTGAGTATCATCACAGGGCATTTGCAGTACAGCCCAGCCAGAAGGGGTTTGTAAAAGGCAGGTCCTGCTTGAACAACCTGATCTCATCCTATGACAGGGTGATCCACTTAGCAAATGAGGGAAAGGCTCTGAACATTGTTGCTGGGACATTAATAAAGTCTTTGACACCATTTCCCACAGCACTCTCCTGGAGAATCTGTTCATGTCTTGGATGGGTGCACTGTTCACTGGGTTAAAAACTGGCTGGATGACTGGGCTGAGAGTGTTGGTGAACGGAGCTACATCCAGTTGGTGGCCAGTAACCACAGGTGTCCCCCAGGGATCTGTATTGGGACCATCCTGTTTAATATTTTGATCAAGGATCTGGATAAGGGGATTCAGTGCATTTACTAAGTCTGCAGGTGACACCAAGTTGGGTGGGAGTGTTGATCTGCTGCAGTGTAGGAAGGCCCTGCAGAGGGATCTGGACTCAGGCCGAGAACGAAAGTATGAGGTTCAACACGGCAACTGTGGGGTCCTGCACTTGAGTCACAACAGCCCCAAGCAGCCCTACAGACTTGGAGCAGAGTGGCTGGAAAGCTGCTTGGGGGAAAAGGACCTGGGAGTGCTGCTGGTTGGCAGCAATTGAACATGATCCAGTGTGTGCCCAGGTGGCCAAGAAGGTCAGTGGCATCCTGGCTTGCGTCAGAAATTGTGTGTCCAGCAGGACTAAGAAAGGGATCGTCCCGGTGTATTTTGAAGCTGCACCTCATTTTGGGCCCCTCACAACAAGAAGTACATTGAGGGGCTGGGGTGTGTCCAGAGAAGGGCAATGGAGCTGGTGAAGCATCTGGAACACAAGTCTAGAGCTTGAGGAGCAGCTGAGGGGCTGGGGTTGTTTAGCCTGCAGAAAAGGAGGCTCAGGGGAGACCTTCTCACTCTCTACAACTGCCTGAAAGGAGGGTGCAGCCAGGTGGGGGGCGGCCTCTTCTCCCAGGCAACCAGTGACAGGACAAGAGATAATGGCCTCAAATTGCTCCAGGAGAGGTTTAGATTGGATATCAGTAAAAATTTCTTAACTGAACGGGTTGTCAAGCATTGGAACAGGTTACCCAAAGAAGTGGTTGAGTCACCATCCTTGGAGGCACTTAAAACATGTGTAGATGTGGAACTTAGGGATATGGTTTAGTGGTGGACTTTGCAATGCTGGAAGAATGGTTGGACCCAATGATCTTAAGGATCTTTTCCAACAGGAATGATTCTATGATTCTAAGTAAAGCATTGCTTCATATCTTAAGGTTAGGGTTAAGAGTTAGGGGTTATGGAGTATGGTTTAGTGTGTTATGGTTGTTTTGTATTTGGGGTTATTAGGGTTGGTTTATGTTTCCTTGTATTATGTTTTATGTTTTTACTATTACCTACTTAAAAGTTCCAAGTGAGTGTAGAGAAACAGTATAAGACACTTCAGTTAAAAAAAATGCAATTACGAAAATAGTACAAATGATAATGAACTTATAGTTCAAGAACACAAGCCAGAAAGAATACGATAAAAAGTAGTATGAGCAGTACACACAACAGTTATTTCTCTAACCTAATGAAGATTTTCCTTAGAATAGCTCTAGCTTTCCTTACTGAATTTATCAGTTATCAAGAAGATCTTTCAAACAATACTATAATTGCCACTTCATGTAGCTTTGCTACAAATTCCAAACAATTATTAATTAATATTGTGATGATTAATGCTACTTGCAAATGTTCAGTTAGTGTTTTAAATCAGTTTTCATACTTAGATTAACTTGTGTGGAGATTTTTGGTTGTTGGGTTTTTTGGTGTTGTTTTTACAGTTTAAGTAACACTAATGGTGTGTGGATTATGGCATTAACTGTACTTATATTAGAGACTGTGCACATACCGGATTTTTTAAAAACAGGTTAACCTGACTGAGGTTTGTGTGGTAACAGATAGGGGTAAGAATTTAAGAAAACTAGGAACAGATCTCACATTGAAAAAACATTTTTTCTTTTTACATAAGTGTTGCAGTACCTGAATCAGAGATGGTAGACAAGAACTAAATTTTAACAACATTTCATATTCACTAAACCTCTGATGCAGGCATAGTCTGATTATCTCATTTTCTTGATTTCCAACAAGGGACTATTAAGTGCAAAAATACAACCTCTGGCTGAGGACATCCCCAAGCCTAAGATTCCTGAAAGAATTCAGGAGGTAACACTTTACCCTTGCCATGCATGTTACCCTCTACACCTTGTACTAGACATCTTCAGAGACAAAATACTGGACTACATGGGTTATTGATATCAATCTTTACAGGCTTCCTTTATTGTTGGTTATATATTTAAAAAGTATTAAAAATTTCATATGGTTGCCCTACTATTCCACCATAAGTTAATATTTGAATTCTTGTGTATGAGTATAGTTTGTTTACAAATGGTTTTCTATACACTGGAAGCGCGGAAAATCACATTTTGTGTTTACTGTATCATTTATATACTTTTGTAATGTATTCTGAGAACTCATTAGGATACATGGATTGAAAATTCCCATTTAAAGTCGAATAGCTGTTTAGCAACTTTAAAATTTAATTAGAACCCTTTCCTGCATTTCATTATGAGGTTATTTCATAATTACTCAGCAGGTCCTACCTACTTATTAACGCAGAAATAACAATACATGACTGCTGAATTACAACTGCACAGCTGGAGAAGATACTTTGAGAAATAAAGAACAGATAAATGCATTGTTTAAAAAACATCAGGGGAAAACTCTACATTGAGAATCCTTCCTCAAACTTCACCCACGCTCCCCTTCACTGTTGTAAATAGTGCTACAAAATTCAGCATGGTTGTCTGTGTTGTAATTAGAACCAGTTTGTTCTTTACTTATGCAGCTTAGAGGAATTCGGATGTTGGTACCTAGAAGAAAACTATGCTCCTAACCAATGGAAGGATGGGCGAAGCGCTGCAACAGACCCTGTACTCATTGCATTGAGTTTAGTCCAGTGAGTGAAAAGGATGGTGTAGAATTGAGTTCAAAATATACTAAGACACACCACATTTTGTTTTTCTTTGGGAGTAAAGTCCTAAACATACAATTCCTTTTGCTTGTGTGATACCTGCATCGCATGCCCCTCTGAATTCTGACAGGAAAAATGATGTTAGCACCATGATTCAAGACTGTTTAAAGGTTTATTACAGGTAATGTTTTATTATGTTAACAGTTGGACAGATGATCTTAGAGACATTTTCCAACCTAAACAATTCTATGATTCTGCTACCACCTCTCAAAAAGACAAACATTATTATTGTTATTGTTACATTACTTTTGTACTCATTCACAGAAGTACAGTATCTACTTTAACACTTCCAAACGTAAGAAATTAAAGTTCAGTGGAATACTTCTGAGGAAAAAATGATTCACTGTGCCTTCCTTTCTCTTCTGATAGGAAAATTTCAACAAGAAACATACTGTAGATACTAAGCCCCCTCAAATTAAGCAACTTATTCCAACTATTTTTCATATCTTCACTGATAGCTTTAGTCTGTATTAATATGTATGATTTTAATTTTTAGCTGTTTCTGCAGTTGCATTGGGCTTTCTACAATCACTTAGAGTTCTCAACATCACAGAAAGCTTTGATTTTCCTTTTTCCCCACTCTTGTTTATTATTCTTTACTGCTCCTAATAAAGACCTTATTTGGTTCATGAAAGAAAACTAAGGATACTGTAAGCTATTTCTTGTTTTGATATTCAGAGCTCTACCTCTTCACTTCCTTCCCTTCTGTTCTTGACTTCCCTCTTTGTATATTTTCATCCTATTTTCCTCCTGCTGATTCCAATGTCTGTTGCTATCCATCAGCAGAACAGTGGCTATGGCTGCACACACAATAAACTGGCATATGCACTCTCCATACCCCTAACCCTACCCCTGCTTCTTTCCACCCCTGCAGCATTTCCTCCTTTGCACCTCAGGGAATTGATTCAAGCTAAAATCCAGCCCAACAACTACAGAGAATTTTTAACCCAGTGGCTAATGGTGATGGTTTTGATTGTTTTTAACTCAGCCATAGAAGACAGTATACAAGCATGAAAACAGGGCCAGGAAAGGTTAAATACTTTCTTTGAGTGGCCAGGATGGTTCATACAGATCTAAAGCAAATGCAGAACTAAGATATGAAGTGATCAGGTCCTTAATCTTTTTTCAGTCAGCCAAATTCTACCTAAAATTTTAGGTGCAACATGGGCGTGGTTTCATTAACTGGGGCTGTTACACAGCTTTCTGCAAAATGGCACAGATTAATATCAGCTTAAGCATCTTTGTACCAATACCACAATGTCCAACAATTGTCAGTCTGTGCCAATCGTACAACAAATAATTAGTTGCACCAAACCTGTTCCCCATAAAGCCCAAACAATTTCACTTCCTGTGCCTGAAAAGCATGAGGTTACCCAAGGCATCTGAGAGGTTCACAGGCTTCTTCTGTAGAACTAATACACAAGTTTTTGCTTTCAACAACATTCCAAACAAGACAGAATGGTAAAAAAAATTAGAGCCGCCTGAAGTTTTTGGCTGGTAAGTTCTGCTATGAGAGGGTCCAACAAAAGTTTTGCTACTGATTGGTCTGTGCATACCACTAGAGCAACATCAAGCACACCATATGTGTAAAGCACATTGCTTCCTTGCCTAGGACAGCAACCTTAGTTTATTTAAATAGACTTTTCTACAGAAACCAAATTAAATTAAAATCAGTATATGATGCTTGGGGTTTTTTAAGTTGTTTTATTTAAGCTTTTGCTTTTTTCCCCTCCATTCAAGTAATGAAATGTCTTGCTAAAATACACTTCCTTCAAGACACCTGACTTTCTCTCCAACCACCCTTCACTAACAAATTCTCCTCCTCTAACAATCACTTACACTCCCAAAATGAAGACACACAATTTCCCAATATTAGAATATACTTCTGTCATGATAAAAATTTGTTTTGCTTACTTCCATCACAAAACATCTTTCTTAAACATTTAAATCCTTGGTATAATACAACATGAAAGTACTGGAAGTATTTCTCAGGAAGATGTAAAGTGGTAAATTACACTGAAGACATAATATTGGAATTTTAGATTCAAAACTATTCACTTCACAAAATAATGAGTCTTCATAAATAATGTAAACTGTGATTTAAATCAGTTTTTTAAGATTATCAGAACATTAATACTTTTCCTTAGCACACATTTTCATGTATCTTCAGATGAAAAAAAACTTCTATAAAGAAAGCTTCCCTCTACAAAACAGCGGTAACAGAGCCCTTAATATTTAATTTCTATCTACAAGATAACGGTTTTGTAAAAGCTCCATCAATACATAATACATGGTTGAAGCATAGCCGGTTCTGTGTCACATGGATAAATTACTGCTCAAAAATAAGGAAAACATACGTAGACATGCTGCTTTTTGTATATTTGTTTCTGTCTTTGCAGAGTGATTAACAATAGTCATGTATGGAGAAATAGTACTGAGCTGTCAATATTCACAATTATGCTACTGCTTTATTTTTGCACATGTACCTAGGGCATAATTTACTGTTTATTATAAAGGCCGTTATAAGGATATCATTAGATCAAACTAACTCCCAATTCTATTTTTCAAGTAATAGAAATGGAAGAATGGTCACTGAATTGGGAGTTTTAAATGCAATTGGGAAAACAACAGTCACCTAACCAGTATCATCTGATAGAAGAAAACCAGACTTTTAGGGCTTTTTGGTCTCTCAGTTAGTTATCAACCATCACCAATATTAGACAGTAGATAAAGTACTTTGCTAGAGATAGAGGATTATTTCACACTGTCCTTTCTTATTTTCCTTTAAAAGATTGTAACTCATATTTTACAACACTGATATTAGAAAATAAGAAGGTAATAGATAAAAGACAATGTTGATTTTAAAAATATCATGAGCATCAGCCTCATGTTCTTTCATGAATAGCAACGGGCCCATAAGTAAGACACCTACTTCTCTCCTATTTTGTCTTTGCCTACACTATCCAATGTGATCCCATAGCACTTAACAGCTGATGGCTGCCTTTGTATCTGACCACCTGTAAAACAAAATGTAAAACAGATTTCAGTGGTCTTCTATACACTAACACTTATTTTAAAGTAATATAGTATTTATATAGGCCCTTATTGCACATATGCTTGGCAGAATATTCTTCGCAGCTCAAAGGAATATTTCAATATTTGCATTTGAGTTACCCATTTGTAAATAAAAGGTTTAAGACAAAACATGTGTTTTCATAAAAAGGTATCTAACGAAAGATTATTTGAAGGTTTTAAGTTACAAGTAGATCCTTATTTACATTTTCTATTCAATGGCACTTTCTAGTTTGGAGAAACTGTATGAGGGAATTACACTAATATCTGGTACAAGAGGGTAAATTACCTAAGCATGTGCTTAGGCAGCCAGCAGCATTAGAGCTGCTGTTATTCTTCATGATAAATGATAGATTTGTTGTTTAATAGCAATAATACTTGCACAAATTTTATATATAGTGCACATATGTTAAATGATGATTGTGCTGTAATTGTAAATATATAAAGAAATTGTCCCAGGAGCAGGAAAGTCAGTTGTGAATATTTAGGTTGTAATTACATTTATTTCCTAAACGCTGTTAGCGGAACACAACATTTCCTCTTAAATACCACAAATCACAATCTTCCATCATAGTGGGGCAAGTGGTAGAGAAGCTTCCACATATGGCAGGGAGGGGCAAGAAAAGAAGAGAAAGCAATTAGTGATAGAGAACCAGTACTGCATGGGTTGGACACGTGGACTTGTAGGAACTTCCTTAAGTCCAACAAAGACAAATGCAAATTCCTTCATCTAGCAGAAATAACTCCGTGCAATAGTATGGGTTGGGAACCAGCTGGTTAGGAAGCTTCAGAGTAAGAGCTGCGTGCACTTGTGTGCAGGTTGAACAGAAGTCAGCAGTGTGACCTTGTGGTGGCAATGACCATCAGAGCCAGCAAGCAGGTCCCAGAGAGCAAGCTGCCTTCTGCTTTCAGCACTTGTGAGACTGCATGTGGAGTGTTGTGTCCTATTTAGAGTTTCCTAGCACAAGAAAGCCACTGACAGTGAAGCAGATGACCAGCAGACACTGCCAAGGTGGTGAGGGAGATGGAACGCATACAATTTCCTGGAAAGGATGAGAAAACCAGGTTTCTTTAGCCTTAAGAAAAGAATCAGAAGCTGGGCAAATTCTAACAGCAACACACTGCAATTTCACCCTGTTAGAAAACTCAGTACAATTAAGAAAGAAATCTTTAAGGAAATGAGTAAAAGACTGATACAAAAGTCTGTCATACGTATACATTTAGATGAGCAGCTGATTAGTAAGAAACTTTTGCCTCTTCTGTTGGATTCAGAGTTGCAATGTCAGTTTACCTTTATTCTCTCATTTGCTGTCATTACTATCGGTATTCTGTTCCTTCTAGAACCATTACACCAGAGAATTGGATCTGAAATGGGAGGTGTTACTTACATTTTAAATCCTTTTTGCCTTTTCCTCTCAGATAAATACATTTAATTTTCCTTGCCACCAGATAATTCAGAAACACTGTACTACAAATCATTCTTTCCTCCCCATAGCAAAAAGCTAAAAGCTATTACCTTTTTATTCAAAACAGAAATGGTTGACATTATTACAGTGAGACATCAAGAAATAGGTCTTTGTATTTAGAACCAAATGTTATGTTTACTGTTCCATCCAATCATGTTCCACTACGATGAAAATTCCTGCTTTTGATATGACCTGAAATATATCATTCTTCTACTGTGAAGTCACATTATTGAGAAGTTCAGAATACCTTTTAGGAAATCCCTTAACACCTTCACTCATGCTTTGAAATTACATTATCTCAACTAGCTGTTGCCTCCTTAGAACACTGCCTGCATTCAATGAGAAGGAAGTTGCTGGGTTATAATGACAGGCATATTTGTGGCCAAACCAATATCCAGTAGGATTAGACTAGTCCTCAAGCTGTTTTTGCCAGCCTAGTTTATTTGGAAACCTGCCATATTTCTTGGACTAGCCATGGCCTTATTCTACTGTTTGAGAATGAATATCTTGAAAAGAACTAGGGCACAGCAAAGTTTCTGAGTGCCTTCTGTTTTCTACTAGCTTGCCTTAGTGACAGAGCTTTTAAAGGATATTCTGGTGTAGGTACTTGGCACTGTCATAGCACAGTCACTGGTTTCATTTCCTATAATAACCGTAAGAAAGGCAAGAACAAACTTTCACTGTTAACAGAGCAACATCCATGTCCCAGTGTGAGAATATTGTAGGTTTCATATACTGAAACCAGATTGGTTGGAAATTTTCACTGTGACCAGCAACAAAAAGAGCAGCTTATTTTTCCCATTAAAAGGAAAATTTCTGAAGAACACAGATTCTGAAACTGCAGTCAGATACACTACAAGTGCAGAAGTCTGCTTAGCACCTGAAACAAAGATAACAGGAAGAAGAAGTTAGTTTGTGATATAGTGTACACAAGAGATGACAGAAAGTGCAAAAGCTGCTTTCTGCCAGAAGGCTACATGTAACTTGTCAGAGTAACTGCCATGAGAATTGCCTTCAGCAGCTGGTACTGGAGCTCTGTTGCACTCTCCAGAAATGTGGCCATACCTCTGCTGGGGCTGCAGCCTGTGTTCTGAATTCAGCCTGTAAGAACAGTGGTTATCTGAAGGACTCTGACACACACACGGTGAGGTGATACATGTACACAATGCATACACACAGCGCCAAAACATCAAGACTGTTAAGAGAAAAGTTGATTCTGAGAGCAAATAAAATGGATAAGGCAGGAATCAATGACTGGTACACACAGCCATATAAACCATTTTCTGCTTGACATCAGCTTGTTTGACTAAGCATGCTTTCTCAATATCACTAATTTAATTCCTTTTTTTGTTGGAAAAACTATGCAATATTTCTCATTAATTCTAAAAGCTTGAACACAGATCTGGAAACCTTATACACCAGAAAACTGCACTGAAATATCTGCAGAGCAGTCATGC
The DNA here is from genome assembly GCA_013398055.1 of Ifrita kowaldi. NCBI lineage: Eukaryota > Metazoa > Chordata > Aves > Passeriformes > Cinclosomatidae > Ifrita > Ifrita kowaldi. The sequence goes on along the minus strand of VZRS01002258.1, from coordinate 28,007 downwards.
TGTAAACAGCTTTACTGAGATTTTCTTGCTTGCACTGGACCACAGGCATGAGAGTGGCCTTCCAGAAAGCACATGTTGAAAATGAAGACAAGGACAATGCGGGGTGGGGGAGAGGAGAATGTCAGAAAAGTAACGTTGCCTTTAAGGTGGGAAGGTGGGGAAGGGAGGAAGATTATGGGAGACACATGCAATTATTGTAGCAGATAGCTAAACCTTAATGCAAACGCAAAAAAAGGAGGGGCAGGTGTGACTTCATCATCTAAACCAAACAAAGCACTTAATTTGATTTTGCAGTTTGAATAACATGACTCTTTCTTTGCACAAGCAGAATAAAATCTGTGGATTATTCGTGCCATTTGAAGTTTAAAGACTCTATCCTTTTACATGCTAAGGCAAAAATTTCAAAGGAAGTTTCCTAACTCAATACAGGACAAATATTTCCATAAAACGGTACTAAAGGTTTACAGCCAGCTCTACTAACTTCTACAAGGATTACATGAAACGAAGCTTGGTCAGTTTCCTACTAACAAGCAATTTTTTCTAAAACTGTAACTCAAGATCCAGCGATGTAGGTTCCAGACAGGCAAAAGCTTATGGTTCTAAACAATGGTTTATGTTATGGTTCCCAAAAGCCTCAGAAAATAAACCCAGAGGTAGCTCACAGGGTTATAATTTGCTCAGGTTCTCTTCACAGTGGGAAAGGCGAGGAAAGAAAGGGACCCAGGTATGTTTGTGTTTCTAAAATGTACAAAATAAAGCCTAAAAACCCTCATGCCTCAAGCATGAAAACCCTCAAGATGTCCCACGCTCCATCTTCCTCCATTTTTGCCTTACTTAGCAAATTACCTCTAGTTTCCCTTGGAGCCTTGAAGCACGACAATCTGTCACAGCAAATCTCAGTGGCCTAACAGACATTGTTTGGAGAAAGAAAAGGCTTTGAAAAAAGATACTGACAGGTCAATTTAAAAAAATCCCTCTCCTAGCCACCAATTTTACATGCTTTGAAACACTACCAACACTGGGCAGACAGCTCCTGTCATTGGTTCCTCTACTCCTGCCAGAACATTAATTCTTCTGAATTCACAGGGAAACAACCCAACCCAAACCAATCAACCAAAGGAAAAAAAAAACAAACAAAAAAACCTCCAAAAAAACAAGAGAAGGGGAAAGGATGGGAAGAAGAAAAAAGAAGAACAAAAAACTTAATCAAATTATTTCTCATACTCTATACACCCAACAAAATACGTATTTTTCTTTCAAAGTGACTAAGCAGCATCCACCAAAATTTAAATGAAAACTTTATTATACTATTTTAGAAGCAGAAATTTTAAAAATCAATCAAAATTAAGACAAACATTAAATATATACTATACAACATATGTGCAGCACAAGTATTTGACTACCGTGTAAAAAGGTTAGTCAAGTAACCATAAGAATCAACAAATGAGTTTGTCTCTAGTTGCAAAACTATTAGCAGTGATTAACGTGACAAAAAAAATAGAATCCCCACGTTATAATAATTTTCTGCTAATAAAAATTTTTTTAAACACTTAGCTTTGTTTTTAGTTACTTCTAAAAATATAGAGGTTTTTTAAATCTCCTTTTTGTATAGGACTGGATTTTTTTCCTCCCACCTGAACCTTTAGAAGACAATCTTTCCTTTTTCTGTACTTGCGGTTCTTGCACAGTGAATATAGATTTGAGTCTTCAGATTGGCATAGTCAGAAGGGACTGTATTTACACAATAATTTGTTATTTAAATTTATTCGACTGATTTTCTCCAAGAAAAAACTGAGAGTCTCCTGTACTTTTCTTTTAAAAATCAGGTAAGTACTTGAAAAAGTAAAATAACAAGACGTTTTGTTCATGGTTATACATTTCCTCACATATTCTGCCACTCATCATTACCAGTCTAGAACACGCAGGATTTTGCAGACTGAAAAGTTCAAGACAGAAATATTTGAAATCTTATTCCAGTACTGTCACCATAAGAAACAAACTGCCCAGTTTTGCTCCAACAAGTAATCTCCTTGTCTCACTTTTACATTATAACTCCTGATAGAAGACATACCACGTAACTTTAAAATTTAACTTTCTAGAGTCCTTCAAGGGAAATCTGACTTAAACATTTCCTAATATATAGTCTGCAGGTTTGCACATGTTATTTATTCAAACGTTTCTTCAATTGTTCCATATGTGAAGCATCAGCATCCTGGAGAATTAATACAGTAGCTTTAGACTGAAGTGGATTAAACTCAATAGTCATCAAACAACAGAGATCTATCAGCTGTTTTTGACATTTCTCTAAACCATCCTTAAGTTTTAGACGTAAAGCTGGATCCTTTTTCAGCCTATTCATTTCGGGCACTGAAAAGCCAATCAAACTTGTTAGAATATCATCAGCAAAATCTACTTCAAGATAAGCAGAGCCATCAGAAATTTTTGCCTTTATACTCCAGGACCCATTGTTTTTTGTGAGGTTTCCGGTGAGAGTGACAATAAAACATTTAACTTTGAGAATTGTAACAGTTTCTGGTTTTTTTGCAAGGAGAAGGGAAATATATGTGAAAGGTGGAGAATTTAAATCTAAATGTGCCTCTACTGTCTTGCAAGGAAAGATCTGTGAATCACGTTTCTGCTGATCTCCTTCAGGATCCATTTTTAAGGAAAATACAGGATTATCATTTAATACCCTGCTGTCAGAAGTGTGCTGCTGTTTACATCTGCTCGCATTTAGGTCTGTATAATTCTGCCCTTCCTCAGGAGGATTTTCAAAAGAAAAATCTGATGAACTGCAGGTCTGACGTAAGCCCTTGTGCTGCAAAAAGTTATTAATGCTATTTCCATCTTCATCAAATGTCATTCTTCTCATATTCTTTTCCTTGCTGATAGCTTCCCTGGGCTTATCTCTTTCATTCACGTTGTCTTCTTCACCAGTGCGATTTAAAGACGAATTGCAGGAGCTTCTAGATGTACGTGGAAGTCTGCCAGTAATTAAACCTATGTTTCTGTTCATGACCACTGGTGGCACTTCTTCCATCTCTCTTTGCATCTCTTCTTCCAGAAGAAAGTCATCTTCTAAAGGAAAGTCATTTAAAAAGTCATCAGCATATTCTATGGGAGATGAAAGTTGCTCATCTGAGTGAGGCAAAGGATTTCCAGATTTTTGTTGCAAAACATTTCCAGTGTGCGCAGTCAATGAACCTGAGGCTGTACTAAAATTGTTGGTTCTACTACAGTATCCACTTTCCAAAGATGTTCTGTTGTTTAAAGTAAATTCATTATTTTCATCAAGGCTGGCTAAAAGCTCTTCATCTGAAGGTCCAAGAGTTTGTTCTAATTCATCCACAGGCCTTGAAATAATCTGTTCATGTCCAGCTTGCCCAACAGTGTTAGGGTTCTCAGTTTCTCCAATTAATCTAGCAAGGACTCTTTCCTGACAATAATCCTCAAAAAGAGCATCAACTTCACCTCCCAACAGTTTCACATTTTCTGGTTTAAGCAGAAGAACTCCAAGACGATATGAAATATTGCCATGTACAGTGATTTTTGTTCCAGGAGCAAGATTACTGCAGAGAACAGGCACCGGTTGATACTCCATGCCCTGAATTTGATGTATGCCATCAGTCAGTTGTAGCATCAACATCCGAGTAGGCTTTGCTTCCCAGGGCTTCTGAAATGCCTGAGTATTGGCTGTTACTTCTTCATTTACAGTGCTTTTCCCTCTTAGCTTCTGCAACTGAGAATATGCTGGCTGGCTAATATCAACCAGTGAATCAATCTGTATGGAGTAGAAGCCTGATAGCTCTCCTTTGGGAGTATCTAAGATGCAGTTCGGCAAAATGGGATATTCCAAGTCTCTCAGATCAGTGAGAAGCCATTGTTCAAATACCTGCTTGTTAATCTGAGCTTGACTTAAGTTACTACCACTATTTTCTTCCTGGACCCAATTAATACATGCTTCCAGCCATGTCGAGGGAACTCTAACGTGCCATGTGGACGAAAGCCAGGTTTCCACCCTTGCTGCAATGCTAGATGTAGACATTTTCTTTTATGGTAAGAGACTGAATTCCCTATAATGGAATTCAAAAAGACATATTTAATCTTAAGACAAAAAGTGAAATTAGGGCAAGTTTCATGCTCATATTACATAAAAAAATTAAATTAAAAACACTTCCACAGACAATAAAATTCACAGGGATTTCCAACATTTAACACTTCAATCAGCATAAAAGGTACGTGCAATTATCAGTACATATGATAATCAGCACTTCACATGAAAAATGTAAGAAAACTATGGAGACTTACACAAGCAACCACGCTTCTTTTCTGTTGATTTAATTAGAAACACGTAACTGAAATCCTTCTCTTATGGATGGAAAGTGAATGGACAAAAAAAACAGCAGAAGGTTTTTAAATATATTTCCTCTTTTTTTTATGGTTTTCTTTCTGTGTGTGCTGCTGTTAACACTCAGTTTACTTTAGAAATTGATCCAAGATGTTATTCTCCCACTTCACCAGCACTGTTAAGAACAGAAGTACGAGATTCTATAGAACCAATCTGTGGTCTAACAACACTTATATCAGAGGGGTGACTTTCAGTCTGTGACTGAAAGCTTTGCACCCAACAAGAGAAAGATGGCTTGAAACATTTTTACCTAGAGACCCAGTGCGGGACTCGGCTGCAACAGCACCAAGTCTCGGCAGCTGTCATCTCAGGGACATCAGTGGCTAATGAACTCTTATTTCTTGTTAGTTTAGCATGTAGCCGTGCACAGAGTAGAACACAACTATTTCAGCTGGAAGGGACTTTGAATGATCATCTAGTCCAACCACCTGACCAATTCAGGGCTGACCAAAAGTAAAAGCACATTACTAAGGATATTGTCCAAATGCATCTTGAACACTAACGGGTTTGGGGCATCGGCCACCTCTACAGGAAGCCTCTTCCAGTGTTTGATCATGCTCTTAGAATACAATCGCTCATGTTGGAAAAGGCTTCCAAGATCATCGAGTCCAACCTTTGACTGAACACCACCACGTGCACTAGGTCATGGCACCAAGTGCCATGTTCACTCACTTCCTGAATAGTTCCAGGGACGGTACTCCATTATCTCCCTGTTCAATGCTTAAACACCCTTTCTGTGGAAAATTCCTGATGTCCAACCTGAACCTCCCTTGGTACACCTTGAGGTCAGTCTCAGAGACTGACCCTCACCTTGCAACAATTTCTTTTCAAGTAGTTGTGGTGGGTGATAAGGTCTCCCCTGAGTCTCCTCTTCTCCAGCCCTGCTCACTCAGCCACTCCTAATATCACTTACTCTCTAGGCCTTTCACCAGCCTTGTTGTCCTTGGTAAAGAAATTATTCCTACTGTCAAGTCTGAACCTCCCCTAATACAGCTTTGAACCATTCCCACATCTGCTGTCGCTGAATCCCAGGGAGAAGAGATCGGTACATCCCCCTCCACACCCTCTCCTCAGGAAGCTGAGCAGAGCAATGAGGTCACCCCTCAGCCTCCTTCTCTCCAAACTAGACAAACCCAGAGCCCTCAGCTGCTCCTCACAGGATGTGCCTTCCAGCCCTTCCACCAGCTCTGCTGTCCTTCTCTGGACCATTCGAGGACCTTCCCGTCCTTCTCAAACTGTGGGGCCCAGCCCAGCACACAGGACTCAGGGTGAGGCTGCACCACGGCTGCATCCAGCAGGATGATCCCCATCACAGCTGGTGCTGCTGTGTCTGATGCAGCCGGGATGGGGTTTGCCCTCCTGGCTGCCCGGGCACACACTGCTGCCTCACACTGAGCTGCTGCCCACCAGCACCCCCAGATCCCTTTCTGCAGGGCTGC
>VZRS01002258.1:0-21629 GCA_013398055.1 Ifrita kowaldi | reverse complement strand
GTCCAGGCCTCGCCTGGGCCGGCAGAGCCGCCGCCGTTCCCCGCTCGGCGACGCTGAGTGACACAGCGGTGCGAAAGGGCCTGTGTCTCTTGTCGTGGGGCCTTCACCGCCAAGGGCTGCCGTGGCCCTAAGGCTTCCGTGAGGTCCCGAGGGGTTGGCGGTGGAACGGGGAGAGCGCTGCGTGGAGGACACCGGTGTGTCGCCGCCTCTGCTGTTGTTGAGGGCCCTCAGACGGCCACTGTCCCCGTTGCCCCGCGGGAACAGCGCGGGTTCCGCAGCGCCAGCGGGTGCGCTCCAAGGGCGGGGACGCGGCGGCCGCCGCCGCCTTTCCGCGCCCGCCCGTGGTAACTGTGCCCGGGGCGAGCTGCTCTTGAGGATTATGGCGGGCGCAGGGAGGGCGCTCCGGGCCGCGGCCTGCGCGGAAGCAGCTGCAGAGGCCGATCGGGGGGCGGACGCTCCGCATCGCTGCCGCGCCGCTTTCGGGGGCGGGCGGAGTGCCCGTGGCGCTGGGGCTGCCTTTCTCCGCCCGCTGCGACGGGCTTCGAGCCGCTGGGCACCTCCTTTTGTCCGCCCGGGCAGAGCCGGGTAACGCTCCCTGTGGCCGCGTGGTGGTGGCGGCGGCGGCCCTTCCGCTCCCGGCTCCGCCTCGCAGCGGGCGGGCGGGCGCCATTTCGGAGGGCGCCATTTCTGTTGCTCCGCGGGGTTTTCGCTGCGCCGCCGCTCTCGCCCCTGTCCCCGCCGCGCTGGGCGGGCGGCTGGAGACGTGGGGAGAGAGGGGGAGAGAGAGGCAGGCGAGAAGTGTCGCTGCGCCCTGGAGGCGGTCCGGCGTTCCTCAGCTCTTAGGTCTGTGGTCGCCGGTCCCGCCTCTCGTGTCCGGTTTAGCCCTTCGGTGTTCATAAGAAACCTGACTTTATTAGTGAGAGGAAAGCTAATGTATTTACAAATAATTTGATGGGTGAAGGTGCGGGTGTTAACATTTTTGAAATGGGCCTTAATGTCTCTAGTGACTTTGGGCTAGTGACTAGTAGGTTTGTTGCAGAGCCAACACATCTTGGATCTGCGGAAGGCTGAACTTTGGGGTAGAATACTAGGTTCAAGGGGGGAATATGTGAAAGGCGTTTCGGGAAGGCTGTACGTTTCTAGTACCTCAGTCAGTGGGAAAAGGAAGAGGGCAACATGGGGCCGAGAGTTTAGGATAAAAAGAGGCTGTGCCCTCCGAAACCGAGAGACAGGGAGAGAACCCCTTCGGCGTGTGCCCCAGTGGACTCTCTCCCGTTATTCGAATAAAGTTGAAGGACTCTCCTGTCTCCTTTTTGGACATAAACTCCTGGCGTTTGTAGATTTTCCTGACATTAGTAATGTGGATGTCCTCGATTTACCTAGCTGAGCGAGGTTACTGAGAACACATGACGTATGGGGAGGTTTGACTAGGGGAGAGGAAGCCGTGAGTTGTTACTGATAACAGTTCGCTCCCCACTGCCTTAAAGTTCTTGGGATAGTTGGAAATAGAGTAACCGGGGTCTGAAAGGGCTATTACACCGTGTCCGGGTTTTCCTTACTGTCCATCCGCATAGCAGCGCAATTTTGGCAATGTCTGCCTGAGATCCCGCTATTGGTGAACTTGTGCCTGCCCTTTAGCCCGCTTCAAATGCCTGGAAATACCAGCATGTGCTTGGAAGGCAGTGCCTGCTCTTAGCCGGTACAAGCAGGGCAACAATTACATAGCTGAGAGTGCGTTTAATAAGTTGGAATCCGGTTCTTCCCCATCCCCCTCCCCCGGTTGTGGATACCCATGAGTGCCTGCTATTCGTTGAGGCAATGGAAATTAATGCAGTGCAAGTGGAAATACGTGATTGTTTGGCTGTGTTTGTAAATCACATTTCTAATGATAGTAAGTTACAAAATTGTTTCTTTTGTCGACTCTTCCCGCTAATGTGACTTAGTAGCTGAAAGCAGGTCACAGTCTATTTCAGAAAATTGTGCTGAAGTTCAGCTGCTTTTGGCGGTTTTGGGTGTGTGTGCATGCAGTGGATTATATGTAACTACACAGGGTGGTATTTTGAAAAAGAGGTTATTTTAGTGTAGCTGGAATTTGTAATTTTTATTTTATTCATCAATTATAGTTGAGAGGAAGGCATGCTCAGATGCATGCTAGTACATTGGTAGAGAATTTGTAGAACAATTGCTGACAATTATCCTAACAGGACTTTTTAAAGTTTAAATTGTGTTGACCTAAACAGCAGGACCAGATTCTGGTGTCATGTCCTTTAAAAAGTGAAACCAAAGCACATATCATATAATGTTGTGATTATGGGGTTACTTAAAGCTAGCGTGTGCCCAAAAACTGTAGCTCAGACATTAAGAGTGTTATGTAAGTGTACGAATTTGACCTTTATCTTCTCTTGGCTTGGCTATGCTTTTTCCTTTTATAAAGAAAAAATTCACAGCGATAGCTTAGGTCAAACCTTTGGTTTCTGGCTGTAGTGAGAATCAGAGCTGTTATGTGGGGAGACTCACAACTGATATATGCTGTTTTTATAGGCTCTTGAAGCAATAGGCTGTTGGATTTTGATCCCGCCCAGAATACTTGAGTTTTTGTGTCGAGGATATATAATAGTGGTAAGTTCTAGCAGCAGGCATTTATTTTTGTTATTTTTTTTCACTTTAGCATGATGTACAGTTTGTCTTTTGACAGAAAAACATACCGTCTTTATTTTTCAACAGGTTTTGCTTGTCCACGTAAGAAAAAACAGCAATGGAGACTGAACAACAGGAGGAGACCTTTACCAACACAGAGACAAATGGTAAGTTTTTTAAAGGACTATTCCTTTTTAGAAAGAGCCTCTTAAAAATTTCAGTATTTTAAAGAATTTTGTAATTATTTAACTTTACCATATGTTTGCATCAGCAATAATTTTGTGTTCTGCATTAAATATCATCAGTTTTAATTAGTGTGTCATTACACATGCTTTTGAAGTGTAAACACATAATCTTTCTGTTAGCATCTTTTAGACATGAGAACTGAAAGTTATGACTAAATACTGAAAAATATTTCATACCTGTATGGAGAATGTGAATATGTATGAATGTTATAGGGCATATCTGTTAATTTCATTTTGTTCATTGCAGTTGTTACATGCAGGAGTACGACTATGTGAAATATTGCTAAAGAGCTTCATGCAAAATTTCTTGGGAATAATTACCAGGGAAGTTAGGGCGTTACTGTTGTTGATTCGTGCCAATTTTTCCTAAACAGCATCTGAAGTGCTACTTTACTATTATTCCACCAATATTTCAGTGTTGGACAAACTACACTTGAGCTTTATGCTTGAAAGGTTTTCCCCAATTGTAAATTATAAATAAATACTAAGTGGGTGATGCTGCACTTGTTTGGACAGTGTCATGAATTTCTTACTGGCTGGGTGCAACATTCTCATTTAATCCACAATTCATAGATTTTTAAATGCATTTTCAGTTGTTAATCTGTAAGAAAGCCGTTGAAGTGAAGACTTGTTTCTGTGCAGTAGATGCTCAGAATTGACTTCTGTAATTAGTTTTGTGCTAATAAGGGAGAATGTATTAATAGTACAGAGCATGAATTTGGCACATGTTCCATTTTATTGTGACTTAGAAAGTTAAATAAATGTTTATGTTTCCCCCCTATGGACCTCTCTACAGGCAAACGTCCTGCAGAAGATATGGAGGAAGAGCAGGCCTTCAAAAGATCTCGGAATACTGATGAGATGGTTGAATTGCGCATCTTGCTTCAGAGCAAAGTACGTTTTTTCTGGTTTTCTGTGTAGCATTGTTCAAGATGATGGTAACAAAGTGTATGCTGGGATATAAGTGTGGAGAGATTGTCCTTTTTTTTTTTAAATTAAGTAACTTAATAGAATAATTTTCAGTATGTAAGAGTGGTAGTTGCAGGTGTATTGCAATGGAATTGTCCCTGGGGTTCTCTTAAAAGGGTAAATCCGTAAGGATCAATACAGGGTTTTTTTAGAAGATATACTTGCTGAGAAGTAGAGCAATAAAGATTCTAAGGTATTTTTACATCTGAGTGGAGGGTAGCTGTTTTGAGGGGAATGGCTGTATATGAGTCTTTGGAAAAGAATTTGTTTACAGAGGATTATAAAGTAGTGATTTCAAATATGTGAGAGGAGAACTTAGGATTTTAGTAACTCTCCCAAATAGATCTACTAAACTTGTTCAAGTGTATCAAGAGGGAGAAGTGTGGGAGTAATGCTTCAGGGATTGCAGTGATGTTGTTGACAAGTGTAAATAGTTAAAGTTGCTGTATATTAATTTTCTCTGGTGTTTCCAGTTGCTACAGATGATTTATACTTTCTGAAGTATCTGTCTTTTGTGTTGGTGTGAAAGAAAGTTGCCTTAACTCTGTGTGGTATTTCTAACCAGTAGTCAAGTTACATGGAGTACCATGAAATGTTTTGCATGCTGCTAGCATATGATGTGTGTAATAAAAGCAGTACTTTCCATGTAATCCTTAAAAGAACCTACCAAAAATGTAGTTATATAATCACTGGTTTTTACTATTTGTCAGTTTATTCCTGTTAATGTAGGTGGCTTGAATGAAGTTGGTGACTGTTAACATTCATTTAAACCTTTATCGGTTTATATTGCTCTGCAAAATTAGTTACTTCACAGAGGTGCAAAACAATATTACCACTTGAAATTATCAAATGTTTGGAGTACAAAAGTGGAATTTGTAAACATATTCCATAAGGGGAAAGAAAAGATGATCAGAGAAATTAAGGAAATAATCAACCTACATTGTATTAATTTAGTATGGGTTTTTTTAATAGATCTAGTCTATGAGAAGTTCAACATGGGCAGAATTGCCTAGAAACTTCTGTTTGGAATTGAAATATTAGTAGCAATGCTGAGTTATCTTTGTTCTGTGTTCAGTGGTAGTAAGAGCTTTCAGTAATTTTTTTTATGTGGACAAACTTTCAGTTGGTTTCAATTCGATTTGAACCTTTCCGAAGCAGTGCCTGCCCCCACCTCTTGGGCCAGCAAAAATTGATCTACTGTTTTTAGTCTTGAGTTCAAAAACTTAGTCTGTGCTGTGTTGTCATAACGTAACTTCTAAAACTATTTTCCAGAATGCTGGAGCAGTGATTGGAAAAGGTGGCAAAAACATTAAAGCACTTCGTACAGACGTGAGTATATATGAGTTCGAACTAATTTAACACCACTTCTTTCAGAGCACTACATCGAAAACTTGATTGCGTGCATTTCTAGAAATGGGAGCGATTCAACTCTATAGACATCCAAGTTACAAGCCATTTGTATTGATTGTCAGAGTAGATAACTTAGTTCTTCAATTCCTATTTTAATTAAAACCCAGCTTGACGCATGGGGAGGAGAGGTTTATATTAAATCTCTCACTTTTTATAGGATTCTGCTGAATTACACACTCAAGTGAGTTACCATCCTAATTAAAAATATTGACAAAGCTTAAGCCCCTTAATAGTACCATTCCCCATATGTGTGAATCAATTATAGTACTGCTGAAACCCTTGCAGGTGGCTGGCTTAACCCAGTGATAGAGGAATTCTTTAACTTCCTTTAAAAAAGAAAAATGAAATCATCCATCTTTTCCTTAACAGCTTGCACATGAAGCACAGAAGCATTAATGTTAAGGTATCTTGCTTTAAATATAGGTATAAAACACTAAAGGAGGATTCTATTCTGTTGAAGGCATTTTTAAGTGGTCATAACTTAATGCCCATTTACATTTTACAGGGGGTCGACTCTGGTGATTAGACACATGCTTAGGGTTAACATTGTGTATTTATAAAACTTGGCAACGCTTCTTAAATTCCGTTTGTTTACACTCCTGTACTTAACATCAGCTACAATTTCAACGTTTTTTCCGATCAAGACTCTGTTCAGCACAAGATTTGACAATATATCTTTACAAATCAGTTCCAACTAAGTTCATAAACTACCGCAGCTAGAGTTGAGATTTTAGGTGAAATGGTCAGGAATCATACATATGCTCACTAACTTCGGCAGCTAGTTGTTCCTTTTTTTTTTTTCAGGGTTTTTTTACCGGGTTTTTTTTTGTTTGTTTTTTTTCGTTTGGTTTTTTGAGTAAATCAGTACGTCACCTAAGTCCAGAAAATTTAGATTGCTCTGGAGCACAAACTTTCCCGATTTGCCCAAGGTTCTAGTACTATCAGTCTTGACAGGTTTTGTGTCTACCCTCATGAGCCAGCCTGCTACTGAAACGTCATTTGTTAAAAGTAAGAAATAGTCAGATCAAGTGACTCATTTTTAAAGTCCATACTGTTAGGCCACAGTCGGTGTAGCAATCCGTTATTGTGTTAGTCTTCAGAACAACTTAAGCTTGTTTCATTAATTGAGAGTAATGAGTATAGTTTGTATTAAATTAAAATTTATTGCTTTTCCCCCTTTTCCCTCTCCTTGTTTTTTTGGCCATATATCTCCGTTGCCCATGTACTGGATCGACTTGCCCCTGCGTTGCCCACCATGACGTTGGCCCATCCGCCCCTGAACGCCCATGTGAAAACCCTGGTTGGCTATGCCCAAAAATGTGCTCGTTGCCAAACGGGTACCATACTTGACAACTTCCGATTGAATACCCATGCCCAATGCCAACATCCACGAACGCCAATGACCAATGCAGTACAATGCCAGTGTTTCAGTCCCAGACAGCAGTGGCCCCGAGCGGTATGTCCCAACAGTTTATGCCTCACTGCCTGAATAGAAAGAGAGAAATGTATTTTATTACCTGCCTTTGATATAATTAAATAGTATCCCCTTATAGACGGTGTATTGTTTTTTTTCAAGTTTTCTGTCTTATTTTCCCCATTAAGTCTTTTTGTCACTGAACTTTTACGTGAGTTGCCCACCCAAACAATCCACTAATTTTATTTCAATGGAAGGAGCACAGCTTCAAGTGTTGCATATTTGCTGCATTGTAAATCAAATTGGTTCAAAATAGTCTCTCGCTCTGTCTTTGTGGCCCACCTTACTCCCCTCAACATTGCCTGTTCATAATTATTTCTGATGAAATGCTAATTCCGGTTCGCTTTCCTTCACTTCTCATTTGTTTCGTCTTTTTTTGTCTTGCATTTGTATTTGTTTTCTTGGAGAGCCCATTAGTAATCTGAGTTCATAACCTTATTCCAGATACAACGTTCACCACTTGCATATCCTCACTTTTAATATGAGAAGGTGTGCCAGTTCTACGAATGTAATAGCGAGGGTAGCCTAATTAGTGGTGGCGGGGAACATGAATATTCACTTCTACTTTTCAGTTCTGCGTCAATTTCTTGCCCACTTAATCTGAGCCCTTCCAAAAGCCCATTCTGTCTTTCTCTCTCTGCAAGACCTACCTAATCTTAAATTTCTCATGCATATATACTGGGCATAAACAAAGATGCATGTGTTGTAAATTGAGCAAACAGGTTTACTTTAAGTGGGGAATATTAAGTGTAAACTCTTCTTCGTAGTAAATCTTGTTAACATTTTGTGTGTGATAGAAAAAATTTACTTCCGCTTTTTCTTTTCTACCTTCTCCACATTGTCTGACATCGTGGCTTCCAACAGCATCTTGAGTATAAGTGCAGATATAGAGACAATTGGAGAAATCTTGAAGAAGATTATCCCTACTTTAGAAGAGGTATTTATCTTTAAATTTTTTTCTGTTTAGAATGAAAAGATTAGCTTTTGAATGAAATGGTTCTAGAGTATTTGCTAATTTTAAATACAAGAAATTAGAAAAGTGAAAAATGCCAAAAACCTTTCAAAGAAGGGTTATGGCTATCACACTATATGTTGGCATTTTTTGGGTAGAGGGCATAGTCTGTCATTGTTTATTAAATCAACATTCTGAACAGCATTCCTCCTTTCCAGATAATAAGTGTTGCACTGTTTGATACCTTCTTAAATCCTTGTAGCAAGTGGTGCTGTGTAATTTAATACGTAATCTGAAAAATAGGGAACACTGATACTTCGCCTTGAGGTGAGGTGTTTAAATTGTTGTGATTGTATCAGAAGTAGTACAGAGTTACAATTCAGCAATAAATTAGATCATACCATTGTGTTTGAAGAAAAAGCTTAGAACTGCAAATATTTTGAACTTTTGTGATTAATCTTTATTTTTTTTCCCTATATGCATCTTATTTGCAGTATCAACACTACAAAGGCAGTGACTTCGACTGCGAACTTCGGCTTCTTATTCACCAGAGTTTGGCAGGAGGAATTATTGGTGTCAAGGGTGCTAAAATTAAAGAACTCAGAGAGGTACTTGCTTTGTGTTCTTCTGAGATTTGATTTTGTTCTATAGACGATGTTTTCTGTTCATATGGGGCATATATAAGAATCTCCTGTGCAGTAAGTCCTTCTGAACATACATGCTTTTTATGTTCTGAGTTGCAACTTTCTTGCAGACCCTCACAAGTAATGTTGGTGGCAGAGCCAGGACTTAGTTAAGCATTTTTTGTGGTAGAGTAGTGTTTGTGTAGTTGGACATGCAGAACAGTCTAGAACGAAGGCATCTCCTCAGCAGATGTACTGTTAAAGGACTTGATGTTTGGTTTTGTATTTTTTAATTCTAACTCCTGGAAGACCATTGGTTTTTTTTTAAGTGAAAGATTAAAATTTTAAAAACTTAATGGTCTCTGTGAGCTGAAAACACGTGGTTGAGTTTCTTGGTGTTGTGTCGAAGGCAGTTTCAGGTCAGTTCAGGTTTAAGCCAATACCTGTTTGCGTGGATTAAGAAAGGCAAGATAACTAGACATAATCCTAGCAACATTGCTGTCTTAGCATCCAGAGCTATTAATTTGAAAGCTAATACAGCCTGTAAGTTCGCATTGGTTATGTGGTCCTTTTTCTATTACTTAATTAAATGATGTGTCGTGGATGAGTCATAATTGAGATAGGAGAAAATTTGACTTCTATTCATCTTCATGCAAAACTTACGTCAACAAGATCTTTAAAAAATGTCATCTTCAAATTTCATATAACTCAGAAGCAAGCATGCAGGTTTAAGTGGGTGGGAACTTAATTATCTTTTGAATTTTTTAAAAACGTTTTAATGGTTTTATAAAGTTGTTTCAAATATATTTGATAATCTTGAATTTTTTTTTTCTTCTACAGAACACTCAGACCACCATTAAGCTCTTTCAAGAGTGTTGTCCTCATTCAACTGACAGAGTGGTGCTTATTGGTGGAAAACCTGATAGGGTTGTTGAGTGCATCAAGATTATCTTGGATCTTATCTCTGAGGTAGTGTTTATTAAATTTATTTTATTCTTTCATTGGCATTCATTAATGTTTTAGACATTAGTTGGATGAAAAATGGTTTCTTTTAGTTTCTAGTTTAAATTCAGTGCCTCCTACTTTCCCAACAGCAAAGTGATGGACAGTTATGAACCTTGGGAACTATTTCTATTGTTGGAACTGGGGTACACCTTATGAGGGAGGAAGGCAATTTCTGGTACTAGTAGGCCATTATTTATGCTGTCCATGTCATCAGAATGGAAAAATTCTGATTTTTGCAGAATTCTCTAAGGAAAACAAAATTTATCTGCCATATATAAGTAGTTTTGCTGTCATAGTTAAGTTCACAGGAAACACATCAATGTCTCCTTTCTTGGCAGCATTGTGAAATCAAGAACATGTTCCAAATGCATAAATGTGTTAGTTTAATTAAACATGCCAGTTGTAATAGAACTAATTGACTTGGGAATTGTTCTGTTTGTTTGTATTAGTCTCCAATTAAAGGACGGGCCCAGCCTTACGATCCCAATTTCTATGATGAAACATACGACTATGGTGGCTTCACAATGATGTTTGATGATAGAAGGGGACGGCCAGTGGGCTTTCCAATGCGTGGAAGAGGAGGTTTTGATCGAATGCCCCCTGGTCGTGGCGGACGACCTATGCCTCCTTCAAGAAGAGATTATGATGATATGAGCCCCCGCAGAGGACCTCCACCACCTCCACCAGGTCGTGGTGGTAGAGGTGGCAGCAGAGCTCGTAATCTTCCTCTTCCTCCTCCACCACCTCCTCGTGGCGGGTGAGTTGTTGCATAAATGCATTATACAAAAACTCATGTATACCTGGGTCATATTCATATTTTCAGTGATTTTTTCCATGTTTCCTTGTTGGTAGTGATTATGCAGGATTGAGCCTGTGTTGGACAAGAGTATGTTTGAAATTAACTGAAATTTAATTACCTGCCGTGCTGTAGTAAGTTGCTAGGACTATAGTTAGTAGTTCTTGAACTTCAGTTATTGAGTATTGGGGTAGAGTAGTTTGATATTATATGTGAACCATGAATGTGAAAATTTAGATAAGAGTAAACAAGCTAGCTCATAACACAGTTAACATGCTGCTGCCTTTTTTGTTTCAGAGATCTGATGTCCTATGACCGAAGGGGCAGACCAGGAGACCGTTACGATGGCATGGTATGAGTTAAAAATTTGCCCTGTTGTGTTCCCTAAGCGCAGTTAGCATGCTGACCTCCTGCTGCTGAACACATGCACATTCATGTGGGACATACAAGGTTCTGATAGTAAAACCAAAATGTTTTGTCCATACAAGTGGTCCTCCTGTGGATGAATATTTGAGGTGTAAATGGTGCTCTGTTTTCTTTCTTTCCTCTCTGTGATTAAAAACAATCCAGACAATTGGACTGAGCTTAGCCCTGTAGGTTTTCTTGCACTGGCAGTCTTTCAGATTTTTTAAATCAGGGTGACAGAAATAGCAATTGGTAGATCTTTCAGATAGAGAAAGAATGTCACAACAAAGTTCTCTGATGAGTTACACAAGCATTCTTAACACTAAACGCGAAAACACCAGCATAGGTACAGTAATACAGATGATGGAACAGTATCCAAGAACAGCTTTAGTTGATGGAAGGTGATGGCTCTTTTCAATCAATTCTTGTATATTTTCTGGTTTCTCTGCTGAAAATCCACTGAGATTCTGAATGTTTTGGAAGTAGAGCCACTGCTAAGTTGGATCCTAAATCACTTCTTTCTGGGAGGGAGATAGAAATCTCGTAGTGTGTGGAAGCTTAAAACAAAGGATACAGATAGCCTTCTATGTTGCATTCTAAGATGTCACAACTGAACAGCCATCTGCTGTTCTGAGAAAAGATTCCTCTTTCCTCAGAAGAAAATCCAGGAGGTTGTCCTGGTTTCAGCTAGGATAGGTACTTTCTTCTCAGTAGCTGGTCCAGTGCTGTATATTGAATTCAGTATGACAGTAACATTGATAACATGCTGAGGTTTTTGTTCCTGTGTAGTATTTATCCTAAGTCAAGGACTTCACTCAGTGTCTCATGTTCTGACAGTAAGTAGGTACACAAAAGAAGCTGGGAGGGATCATACTGAGTACAGGTGACCTGAACTGGCCAAAGAGATATTCCACACCATAGAACATCATACCCGGTATATAAACTGGGGCAGTTACCCAGAAGAATGGTCCACAGGGGTATGAGGATGGGGTCTGGCAGTGGTCAGCAAGTGGTGAGCAGTTGTATCATGTACCCTTGGTTTTATTACCAGTTTTGTATTGTCTTGGGGAGTGGCGGTGGTGGTGGTTTCATTTTTTGTTGGGTTTCGTTGTTTTGTTTTATAACTTTTGCTCAGTTACTAAACTGTTCTTACCTCAAGCTACAAGTTTTACTTTTGATTCTTGTCCCAGTTCCACTGGGATTTGGGTGGGGGAGTGTGAGCAAGCAGCTGTGTAGTGCTCAGTTGCCAGCTGGTCTTAAACCACAACAGAGGTGGATCTCTATAGTAGCGATCTTCTTGTCTCCTCTGGCTTTGTTTGACACCTTCTTTAAGATGGCAGGTGACACTTTTTTTTTCTTCTAAATGAATGTAAAAGAGAGAAATTAAAAAGCTAGGAAATGGGCTACCTAAATGGGCTTCACATGTCCTCCTTGGAAATCAGAGCTACTGGAACTACAAACTGCAAGAATGTCATGTGCTTATTAGAAATAATAAAAGGAAATATTTGCAGTTACAAATGTTTACAGTTACAAAAAAGAAGGTGTTTCCCATGCTACTTATACATACTAAGAAACTGGAAGAATGGAGAAGTACACCTCCGGAATTCCTTACCTATTTACATGTTTTCAGAGCTTAGGTTTTGTGTTCTTCTATTCGTGGCTAATAAAGCCTGTGCTAGAGTACATAAACTGAGCAGCCTGCCCTTCTTTGGGTATTTGGTTGAGTACAGTCTTACTTATCTTGACTCTTGGGCAGTAGTGTGTTCTGTTTTTGTTCTATTTTTATTCCACTCCAGCTAGAATAGAAAATCCATTTTGACTTAGGTTAAGCCTGTCAGGTTGACCTTCACCTCGTTGACATGAGTTTCTATAAGCAAGTGGAGTAATTTCTACTAGTTTGGTTTCCTTTATGGAAAAAAAAAGCCGTTCTATTTCCTTTTCATAATGAAGGTGCTCATGACTTTGGTTCCTTTGTGACCAAGTATTATGGCCTGGTTAAAGTGAAGACTACTTCCCAGCAAAGTATTTAATGTCTAGTTTTAGTTCATCATGATTCTAGTATCCTAAATTGTGTAAGCAGAAAGGAAGTCTTCACAGTGAGTGTGACATCACAGCTTCACGATCAGGCCAAAAGGTGAGGTCTTCCTGTGCTACCCTTTGTTTCAAATAGAAACTGTTCTGTAGCTAAAAATTTGAACTAAAGTAAACCAATATTATTGTGGTTTGTGAACTAATGATGGGAAAAGCTGCTCTTAAGAGAGCAGAAGTTTTCTTTTACATGGATTCTGTCCTACATAGATGTAGTAAAAGGCAACAATAGATTAACGTCTCAAAAATACTGGAAAAATTGAATGTACAGAAACAATTTTTTTTGCCAGTTCTTTTTCACTAAAGGCAGAAAGATTGAACAGTTGAAGATTAGATGCTGAACTGTGGTTTTTCCTGAATTCCAGTGATATGACAGTATTGACAGCCTTATAAATGCTGAAATGAGAAAAACCCATTTTGATATTAAATGATAGTTAAATTCCTCTTGGCCATACAGAGTAAATCACTTAAGATGATACTTCTCTGTTAGCCTGGCTTAAAGTTCTAGTATAAATGTATACTGCTGGTAAAATGCTCATTTGACTTACAATCTGTTCTGAAGCTTTTTCTCCAAAGTACAGACTTGTTTATCTGTAAATAGAAGTATATATTTTAGTGTGTAACTACTTCGGATCAAATCCTGTGGACCATAAGGGCTATTGTGATCTAAAAAATCCTGAGTTTTCTGTATTTTCTAACACCCTTATTCTCAGGGGTATGTAAAAAAATAGTGAAGGAAGAATGTATGACAACTGTGCTATATAGTCATGCAGATGCTGGAAGGAAGTACAAAATTTCACTTTCCTAGGTCACTCTTAAAAACCAGAAAAACTTACCATAAAAGAATTTGACAGCAGTTAGGACCGCATGCAGGTTTTTTTATTAGATGTAAAAGTTAAGCTCTTTGCCTTATCCAGCACATCTGTCATCTGGTGTCTGGTCTAGTACTGGGTAGTCACTAGCACAAATCAGTCTGCAGCATGAAATACTGTGTTACGTGTGTTAAGACGCCCTGTTTCAGATACTCATTTTGCACAAATAAACAGCAATTGCTGAAATTGTAAAATTCTGAATTAAAGAAATGCCGTATATCATATGTTTTAAAAACATAATTAAGTTTCTGATATAGTTAGGCAGCGGTAGATTGTTAGTCTACTTACTGGCTAGATGAGGGATATGGATAGTAGAACATGAAAAGCAGTGTCCTTCCTGCTTAACCTGCTGTTGTCATAATCACTTGCAGTTACTTGTTTCAATCTTACTAAACCTTCTTTTTTTAAGAGATGGCAGAAATGAAAGATTGATAAAGTATTTTTACATGTAAAAATGTAAAAAAGGTTTTCTAAAAGGAAGAAAGAAGGCTTGTTTAAGTTTTGCCTTGCCATTAGTTTTCTGAGTTTCTTGGAGGAAAAATTTGCTAATACCACAGAAAGAAGAGGAGAACACAAGTTGCCCGTTTAGAGTTGCCCCAAAGTAAAATTAAAAGGCAGTGAGTCTTGAAAGTGGTCTAAATCTTAATTATTATGATTTTGTTTGTAGTATAAAGGTTTCTTTGTACCACTGTGTATTGTATTTGGTTGCTAACTTCTCTAAGAGTCTGTATGACATGGACTTCCTTTCTTCATCCTATGTTGCGTCTGGAAGATGATGCAGTGTCATGTGGATGCCTGTGATGACATGCAGCCACCAGAGCTGGTGAGTGTTTTCAGCCTGTTTTTTGAAAACTGCTTTATTGAATGAGTTAAGTGATGAAGTGAACTTTTTAAGAGATCTTGAGTGTAGTCCATGACAACGTCCACCTATGAAGCCATTCTTCTGACTCCGAATTTAGTGGCAGACTTAATAGTGTGTCCATTACCTTGAGGCAGGTAATGTTAATAGAAATGTGGGATTATGCAACATCATGGTAACAATAGATGAGTTCTTCTGTACCTCTTTTTGCCTCTTTTACACACTTATTTTCGTTTTGATAAATGGTAGCTTTCTCCGTAACTGATGCACTGTAGATGCATGCATTTACAAGTTATATTTTGTGTTACTTCTGTAACGTTGTGGGATTTTATTTCAAACAGCAAATATTTAAAGTAGCTTCTCACTTTTATTTGTGAATAAACTATACTTACCTATCAATCTTATTTGAAAATGCATCATTTGATCAGATAGGTTTTCTGTGATTCTATTACGACAGAATCATTGAATGATTTTGGTTGGAAGTAGCCTTAGAGATCATCTAGCTCCAACCTGCCGTGGGTAGAGAACCTTGAACTAGACCAGGATGCTCAGGGTTCCATTCAACCTGGCTTTGAACACTTCCAGTATTTGGGCACCTACAGCTTTTGTGGGCAACCTGTGCCGGTGCCTCACCACCCTCACAAGTGAAGAATTTCTAATACATAAACTAAACCAACCCTCTTTCAATTTAAAGCTGTTGTCCCTTGTCCTTACTCTGCATGCCTGTGTGGAAACTCCTCTTCAGCCTTCCTGCAGGCTGCCTTCTAGTGCTCGAAGGCCACGATAAGGTCACCCTGAAACCTTCTGTTCTCCAGGCTGAGCAATCCCACCTCTCAGGCTTTCTTACAAGAGAGGTGCTACATCCCTCTTCAAGTCCAGAGGAGGACCACCTTTGTGGTCCTCCTCTGGACTTGATCCAGTGGGTCCAAGCCCTTAATGTTGGGGGCCCCAGAGCTGGTTGCAGTACTCAATGTTCAGGTCTCAGAGGAGTAGACTAGTGGGGCAGAATCACCTTCCGTGACCTTTTGATGCAGCATAGGACATGATGGCCACTCGGGGCTGCAAGTGCACATTGCTGGGTTGTGTCCAGCCTCTCATCCACCAGCACCCCCAAGTCCTTCTTGGCAGGGCTGCTCTCCATCTGTCCATCCCCCAGCCTGTGCTGATACTGGGGGTTGCACTAGCTCAGGTGCAGCACCTTGGTCTTGTTAAAGTGAATGAGATTCCCATGAGCTCACTTCTTGAGCTTGTCCAGGTTCCTCTGGATGGCATCCAGTCCTTCAGGTCTGTCAACAGCATCACTTCAGCTTGCAGACTTGCTGCAGGTGCACATAATCTGTTTGTGTAATTGATAAAGAGTTTGAATTGCACTGGTCCCAGTGAAGGCCTACCCCTGAGGGACACCACTTAATGTCCATTGAGATGCTGAGCCGTTGACACTGCCCTCTGGATGCAGCTATCCCTTTCAATAAACGGTCTACCCAAGGAAACCATCCCTCTCCAGTTTGAAGGGAAGGATGTGGGGACTGTGTCAAAGCTTTTACAGAAGTCCAGGTACGTGGTATCTGTAGCCCTTCTCTTGTTCACCAATGCAGTCGCTCCATTGTAGAAATTACAGAGTATATCAGGTGTTGGCAATGTCTTGAGGATGGCAAAATGCTGCCAAATGAATACTTTTGTTTAATTAATGTGAAATGTCAGTTCTTAGCTTACATACACAGCAACTGCAACCAAATCTTGTTGTTTTGTAGTCTGGGGAGGCAGATGTGATCAAGGAAAGATTTTCTTTTTTAAAAGAAATTAGTCCAAGAAGGAATCCTATGGCAAATACCAACAGCAATATGTCTGTGTATGCTGTATGATTAGCTTCTGAATTAAACCTTAAGCAGAGTCCTTTGTTGTCTTGTGTTTTGGACTCCACTGTGAGCTCTATTATATTGTCTTACAATATGTATTGCTTAGTAACATGATTAGACTATACAGGTTGCTTAGAGACAGAGGATAAGCTCAACACTTTGATCTGAATAGCTCCCATTTTGATGTAAAAAGAAGGACGGTAAGGAATATTTTTGGGAAAGTTGTTACATTGTAACTTCTATGGGCAGGCAGTGTTGAGTGGTTGAAGTTGACTGGCTGCTAGGGGCCCACCCAGCTGCTCTCACACCTCTTTCTTAGTAGATAGAGGGGAGAAAGCAAGAAGAGTCTGTGGCTCATGATAAAGACAGGTAGATAACTTACTAATTAACATCATAGGCAAAATAAAGTTGGCTTGGAGTAGGTTTACTGCCACTTTGAGTAGTGTGGTGAGAAACATGAAAGCACCTTTACTCCACCTTTCACTTATTCACAGACTCAACTTTGACTCCTTCATTCCCTGCTGTTCTACTTCCTCTGACATGAATGGTGCAGGGGTGATAGGGAATGGCAGGTTCCAAGTCAGTTCATCACACTTGTCACTGCTCCTTTCTGCCTGGACTGTTCCCCTGCTCCAGTGTAGGGTCCCTTCCATGGGATGATACAGCTGTTTGTAAACTGCGCAGATGATCTGTTTCCAGTGGTCTGCAGTTCTTAAGAACTGTTCCAGTGTGGGTCCCCTTCGTGGGGTGCAGTCCTTCAGAAACAGACTGATTTGGTGTTGGTCCCCTCACAGGCTGCAGGTGTCTGCCAGGCATCTGTGCCTGCTTGGAATCTCCACAAAAGTGCAGCTTCCTTTGGGGCATATCTACCTGCTCTCAGCATAGCACCCTCAGTGGGCTAAGTGTAGTGGTCTGCTCCAGTGTGGTTCTCATGATGGGCTGCAGGGCTATCTCCATTCCAGTGCCCGGAGCACTTTTTCGTCCTTTTAGACTCTTGCCAGTCAGTGCACTTTGGTAATTTTTTACTCTTTTCTTAAATATTATCACTGAGATGTCACCAGCTTTGCTGACAGTTTCAGCCTTAGGCAGCCTCCAGCCTCCTCTCACAGACCCCAGAAGTCTCTTCAGAAGTTGAATTTGAGAGAACCATGTATATTTATTCTCTGCTTCTGTAGGAAAGTATAAATAGGGGGGTTTGCATGCTGCAAACACATTAGATGAAATGAGAACTTGATATCAAATGCAAGTTTACAAATCCTAAAAATAAAAGGGCCAGGAGTGCTCGTTGCAGTGATTTGCATTTGGTGCATGGTGGTTTAAATGTAACAGAAGTAACTCATGTCATGTTTGTTTACTCAAAAATGTAAAGGGTTGTAGCATAGTCTGACTCAAGAGACACGTTGTAGAGCTTTGTTGGGGTTTTTTTTTCGGAAGGTGTAGATGAAGTAGGGTGATTGAGTGGGCAAACTTTTTGTCCCGTAACTGGAGACTGAAGTCTCTCTTGAGCTGTGTTGGTAGTATTAATACGGCTCTACTCTGATCTTGTCATTTTAATGTTTGTTTAGTACAGAGGTCACAATTAGATCAGCATCAAGAGCTGTCTCTGAGAAGCTGAGATAGTGAGACTGCCTTGGTAAACTAGAATGGCTGAATCCTTCGTCATTTTATGCCTTTAGAGGTTTTGATAGGGCAGGATAAGAGTCACAGTATATCTGGAGTTGGATGGGACCTACAAGATTCATCGCATCCAACTCGTGGTCCTGCACAAGATAGCCTCTGGTCTAAATGGACAGAGGTTAATGAGATCTCCCACCCGTTTTGTTTCTGGTCTTCTCTCTGCCTCAGAGTGCCCTTGATGGCACAATATTGTTGTATTTGTATCAGGTTGGGGGTTGAGGTGTTTGATTAAATGGGCTCAAAGTTAACAGTATAATGCTTAAGACAAAAATGTGTTACTGAAGCATGGCTATTTGCTTTAATTTTTTTTCTTTCTCTTACAGTTTGAGGGTGGCTCTGGTTATGGTAAGTGTTCATATAGAACCTTTGCATGTAGTTCATTATGTAGTTACTAAAGGGCTTGATGCATACACTTAAATCAGATTATTCTTACGCAGGGGGGCGTGGTTCATACGGAGATCTTGGTGGACCCATCATCACAACACAAGTAACGATTCCCAAAGATGTAAGTAAAGTTGAGTTGCTTTCGACTCATGCTTTCTCTTGAAAAGAGAGTCACAGCCATTTCTCAGACTGTTTAAGTAAATCAAAAGTACTTAGAGTGCTTGATAAGTACTTCTAATACAAAACAAGTGTTTCTAAATCACCAACAGTGTATTGGTTGACTGTTTGGTTTCTGTCTTCAGAGACACATTAAACAATCTTACTTGTGGTTAATACTCAGTAATAGAGATGGTCCTTGTAACTTGTGTTTTGCACATGAGAGCTGGTTCTCCCAGTTTTATCTCTCCTGTGTTTATACAGTTAATATTGCAGGGGATATTTTTAGGCTATGAAGAAATAAGCTCCCATTGCAACACTTAAAACTGAATTTGTGGAAATTACTCAAATGCTGCTGTGGTTTTCTGACTTTTTAGAAAGACAGGTGTATCAGGAAATGAATGGTTTTGTTTTCTTCCCTAGTTGGCAGGATCTATTATTGGAAAGGGAGGCCAGAGAATCAAACAAATACGTCATGAGTCAGGAGCTTCGATCAAAATTGATGAACCACTAGAAGGCTCAGAAGATCGGATAATAACTATTACAGGAACACAGGACCAGATACAAAATGCACAGTATTTGCTGCAGAACAGGCAAGTTAAAGTTTAATATTGTCCCTACTATCACTTTTAAATTAACATGTATATTATAAAACTGCTCTCCTCTGTGAATCGGTTTTTTAAGAAGGCAGGTTTTAAGTAACTATTTGAACCTAACTTCTCCAGTGGTAGTTCTGCTTTGATTCTCTTCTGTTCTCCATTCTAATTAAAATGAAGACACCCTCAAAACTAATCTTGCTGGAAGACATCTTAACCAAGCAGTCCTCTCCTTTCTCTGGTGAAAACTGCTGCAAAAAAAACTACTTGTAATAAATTACGTAGAGCCTGTAGAAAATATAGAAGATTTCAGTGGATGTTGGCCTAGTTCTGTGTGGAAGACTAGTGATTTTGTTGTTTTTAGATAACTAAATTGACAACAAATCACAGTCTGCCATATGGCACAGACCATGCCTCTACAGGACAAGTTGAAATCGATTTGGGGCTGTTATGCAGCATTTCACACCTTGCTGACAGTACTTTGCCTTTTCTGCCAAGTATTAACAGCTACAGATAGCATTTACTGTATTAACATTCTGGCTGCTAATAGCAGATTTTAATGTCTTAACTGGAATGTTTGGCTTTAGATTACTAATACTTAACTATGCCTGAAA
The DNA here is from genome assembly GCA_013398055.1 of Ifrita kowaldi. Taxonomy (NCBI): domain Eukaryota; kingdom Metazoa; phylum Chordata; class Aves; order Passeriformes; family Cinclosomatidae; genus Ifrita; species Ifrita kowaldi. The sequence goes on along the minus strand of VZRS01002258.1, from coordinate 2,011 downwards.
TATACTAATATAATTATTAGCCATTGATATATTAAAATTATTTACTTTTAAATGTGTTAGAAATTTTTAATTTAATATGCTCTATGAATGTCATTATGAATGTTGATGCAAGATGTATGGTCCATCATTCTAATACATGCTTTTTTCTTTTTCTTTTATAGTGTGAAGCAGTATGCAGATGTTGAAGGATTCTAATGCAAGATTATTTTTTCTTTTTTATAGTGTGAAGCAGTATTCTGGAAAGTTTTTCTAAGACTAGTGAAGAACTGAAGGAGTCCTGCACCCCTTTTTTTTTTTTTATCTGCTTCTGTTTAAAAAGCCAACATTCCTCTGCTTCATAGGTGTTCTGCATTTGAGGTGTAGTGGAATCTTTGCTGTACACCAGATGTAATGTTTTAGTTCCTTACAAATACATGGGGGGGGAAGGGCGCACGAGACTAACATTGAAATTTTGAAGCGGCAGAGAGAGTGAATTCTATTTTTGTTCATTGTTGGTGGTAAATTGTACTGTTTTTCTGTAACTGTTGTGAACACCTTGCTTTATGTACACTGTGTCTTACTTTGAAGGGGGGAGAATATGGTAGGCCACATGTCCCTGACATTTGTTGACAGCAGTGTGCAGAATGTAATGCTTTTTTGTAAGAAACATTTTAGGATTTTTAAATAAATTTAGTGAACCTATTCTTGGTGGTCATTTTTCTTCAGGTCTACATAGGCTCATAACTAAAATGTATACACCTAGGTTTTGGTTTTTTTCCCATATAAATTAAAGTTGCTGTTAAGCTTGCTTTTCAGTTTCCTTGATATATAGGTGGAGTTATGTGGGTTTTTTGACAAATTAAAGAAATCGTGTGAAAACAATGACTGTTTTGCTGTTTGGGGGGAAAAAAAGGTGAAAATACTCACTCAAATGTTGTGTAAAACTTGACATTTTTGCAAGTGTTTGGCCCTCTTTGCAATACATATATATATTGGTGACAGTATATAAATAAAATATTTTAAAACTTTGTGATGTCACTGAGTAAACAGTGGTAAAGTACACCTGGTTTTAGACGGCTTGCTTAATGCAGATAACTGTTAGAAATGACAGTTGCTCTACCATTACTGAGTAAATTCTACCTGTTTCCTGAGCTTTTGTTTGTATGAGGTAGGAGTTGCAAATTGGCAAATTGACAATATAACTATGTAACTTGTTTTTCATTGTATGCAACACTTCAACTTGTTTCCCACATGTATGTTGAATTCCATAAGAATTATTTGTGAGAAATTAAAAAAAATATAAAGCCTCTGGATATCTCATGTAATACCTTGGCATTTGTATTTATAGTTAAAAGTTTTAATTTCACTTCCTGAATAAAAACAGATTTAAAAAGTGTAAAGGTGTGTGGCACATACAGGTATGATGGGTCCAGACTTAAATGAGGATTCTCTTATTGTGGTTTTTTTTCGTTGGTTGGTTTGTTGTATCCCCTCCCCCCCAATGATTTGTGGTGCATGAACCTGGCCTTTCTAATGCAGCTACTCTTGGAAATGGAATGGTAAAGGTGAGGAGCCTGAGACACGATGCTTAAGGCTGTAGCTCCCTTGGCAGAGAACAGCGAATTCTGTAGAAAGTCAGAAATGCCATCCCTCTTTTGTCCGTGGGAAGGCAGCTGGCTTGGTAGACAGGGTACCTAAATTAGAGAAGTCTGCAATCGAGGCTAAGGTTTTGAGCAAAATGCAAGTGAACTAAAAAGGTGCTGAATTTCTCTGTGTGCTTCCAACTTGAGTATGTATACAAAAGGCCTTGGGGACGGTCTTTCGTTTGGTTCTTTCCTGGTTTGACTGGGGAGAAAAGCTCAACAGGCGCAGTTTTGTTCGTCTTCTTTTTTTTGCATCCCTCTTGTTTTCAATGATGGGAATCCTCTGGAAAACTTGGCTGCCAAGAAGCTGAGTCTGCCCCCTGCTCCAGCCTGGCAGGATTTGAGGGAGCGATTCTCAGTACGAATGCGCTGGCCCAGGCGCTGCCGCG
>VZRS01002250.1:0-84063 GCA_013398055.1 Ifrita kowaldi | reverse complement strand
ATATATATATGTATATATATTCCAAGTCAGTAAAAAATTCACAAAAATATCTTTAAGGAAATTTCTATCAAACAAGGTGGACCTTACATGATGTGGGAAAACAGTAGCTCAGAAAAAAAGGTGCTGAACACCCTAGAGAGGGGAAACTCAGCGTACTGCAGTGGCTAACTGTCCTAACTTGATGTCCCAGACAGGATGGCATTGTGGAGAAGCAAATAGGTGGTACTAACTCTACATCTGGTAATAAGAAAAGTGCTACTGGAATATACTTTGATGTCCATACATTAAAAAAAATGGGTCAAATAATTGGAAAAATTTAGAAGAATCACACAAATAAAAGACAAAAAATGGGAGAAGACAGTAAATTTCTCCTGGAGGAAAAGATCTAGTATCAAAAGGGAAACTAGGACCTCCTGGCTAAAAGCTGGAAATAGTTGTACTTTGAGCTGAAGGAGGGCATATATTTTTCCAGGAGGGTATATATTCCTTTGCAATGACTGAACAGAGACTGTTCAATAACAGCTGATGCCCTCTCACAGGTGGAGCTGACTGATTTTCTAAGAGACTTGCTCTTCTCAAGCAGAGCATCAGCAAAGGATAATGCACCAGAGCCAGCTCCAGGGTCCTTATGGCAGAGGCCGTATCTGATGACAGCAGAGATCAGGTCTAGACTTAGCATCTCTCTATGAAATATCCTTAACACTACAGATTTTCTTCCACTGCCTGAATAATTCGGGGGTTTCTTCCCTCCCATATTCTTGGCTCCCTAGCCTATCGTTCCAGTGTATAACAACCAGGCACGATACAGCTAGCACATATCAAAGGCTAAACGAGCCTAAGGATGCCACAGCACACATTTGCAAAGAAATTGAGGTTGCCTGTTCCTAAAAAATACTCTGATATTATGTATTGGTGTTAGCAGGACTTCCAGTTCAAGAAATGGCTGTTTGGATAGGTAAAACACATGAAGTCCTGGTCAGATTGATAGATTAGCTCAGACCTGTGGCATTTAGATTAAAGCAGTATAGAAATGAATCTTATATTTGACATTTAAAACACTTTCAAAGGGAACCTTTTCCACTGCCTGCACTTTCTTAAATCACAACAGAAAGAATGGCCATGGCAGAACAGTGTGAGAAATTACTATCCAGCTGCTTCTCTGTTTTCCCACATTATGACTGAAGACATTAGTCCCTGAATCATTTTACATCCTGGCATTATGTGCAACAACACTGTGTGTAATAAACAGACAATGTAACAGAAAGAAAATTTGAAAATTCATTTCTCCTTTCTTTTGGACAACATCTAGATTATAAATGTGGGTTGTGGCAGCTCCAGTTGAAAGAGAAAAAAGAAAAAAAGAAAGGCTGCTTTCGGAGGGGCATGACTAAAAACTTTAGATTTATATAGTCTGACTCCCATTTCCCGTATGACCTTGGCAAAGTCACTTATTGTAACATTTTCAGAAATGGATGCTATTTCCTCAGGCTTTCATTCTCCTTCTCATCTCCAGAGTATATGACGGTTTTGCATGTACAACCAATAGCAAAAGTAAAAGTCTCAAGGGACTTTATGGAGTGCCTGGATCTTGATCCTTTCAGGGCTTCAGATCTGTTTGATGTAACACACATATAGCATGATTTGTTAGCTGTTCCAGGACCTCTCCCTCAAAACTTTGGGATTATGGACTGCCAGAGTTTTCGAAGCCCAGTTTGAGACAGCCAAATCATCCAGATTAAGTCAGTGAGAGGCATAGTAGTTCTAAAATATCATATCTTTTTTCAACTAATTTCTTCCCACCACATGACATGAAGCATTTAATGACTGAAGGACACAAAACTGAAAAGTGAGTGTTCATCTCTCCCTTATTTCTCAGCTCTCAAATCAGGGCTCTAGCTATTTTTGAATGGTTGAGGCAGAAGAAAGGAGACAACCACTGAACAAGTTGAAGACCTTCATACTTGGAGGAAGTGAAGGGTTATGTTTTATGCATGTGCTTTATATATAAAGGGCTTTGTACATTTGCTAGCAACTTGCATTGATTTATAAGAAACATCCCCTCAAACCCAGATATTAAGCTTAAATTGGCAACTGCAATCTCACTCTCCTGCAGTGTTAAATAAATAGTACATATTTTAGGACTGAAAGAATCAATCAGAAAGGAAGGACTATATCAGAGCATAAATATACACAGACCGATGTTCTGCTAATCTGCTCATTCAACTATTGTAGGATATTTAAGCATAGTGTGTATGTCCTCTTTATTGTCACCAATCACTCTCCTGCTCATGTTCAAGCTCAGGTGGGCTACCAACCTTCACAATCATCAGAAATCACATTTTGGTGAATATTCAGGCAAGTCTGGCAGAGCACAGGAAGTTGAAGTGCTCACACAGGGCTTGGAAAAACATCAAACTCTCTGCTGGTGTTCATCCCACTAGCTGTAGAAATTCTCTTATTCTTATCTCAGGACAGCTCCAGTGATGCCACTTAGGGTTCTCAGTGAACTTCATTTTACTGTGCCCATAGGAAATGCCATTTCTCATTGCCACGGCTTGAACTTTTATTTCCACTTTCTTCCTTTCATTTGTGTGCACATCAAGCATTCACTAGCTAACATTTCTTCCCTTCTATTTATTTTCCTTTTTTTTTCAGGAATATATGTAAGCATGTTATCACTTAAATGCTCTACATAGTTCTTGTTAGAGGTTCTATTAAGTTAAAACTATGTCAAGGTGAAAATATCCCTCGCTTTACATGCCAGATCATAAAAACATCTTAGCTTTTCTGAACATTCTGGACATTAGGTTTTCTCATAAAAGTTCAAACTTCTGATGAACCTATTTTTTAGTTCCTTTGAACAGCTCTAACCACCAGCAGCAGGACAGGGGGCTGTCTGCCACCCACTCTTACCAGCAAAACTCCACGGGGACGATAATCAGCAAAGAAAGGAAAGTACACACTTTTGTTTCAGTAGTTAAACCAAGAAGATCTGGAGTGAAAGTCCTCTTTTCAGCTGACTCTAATACTGCACACCCATAGTGAAATACTGGCCAGTAACTGCATCAGTCACTGTGCTTTCACTCCCTTTTACACTGGAAAAATCCAGTTATACCAAGATTAGCCAATAAAAGTAATTAAAACAGATGAGTAAACCATGATGCAGGCACGGAATACATAAAATTAAACTAAAATATTGGAGGGGAAAAAAACACCACCTGGAAAACAACAGGAACCAACAAAACCAAGATCTGAATAGGATCAAAAGAACTACCTGTGGTATTCACTTGAGATTCCCTCAAAATATCATGAAAGATGTCACTGTTCATTAAAAAAAAAAAAAAAAAAGTGCTTGATTCCAATAGCTTTCTTAACTGCAACCTTCTAATATTTTGGAAACAAAGAAACTGCAGTACACTAACTGTTTGAGATGAATGTGAACACAAACTTTTTAACACCTCAGTAAATACTTGAAAGAGAGCATTACTCTAATATCTGTAAATCAGGGCACTTCAAATTAACCCCACATTTGTTAAAAGGCTTGCTGATTTTATGTTTTTGTTATCATTCTGATACAAGCCTGAGAGCAAAAGTTCTTAACAATTCCAGTCAAATAGGATCAGGGCATTAATTCTTGTTTGGATGCAAGAGTAACATAAATCATCTGTTCCAGGCTAACAATTTAAAGAGTGCACAGCGCATTATGTTAAATAAAGTATTAACACTGAGTTAAGAACTCCTATTAAGGGACTTTGAGAGTTCTGGCTCACATTACCTTACACCATTTTTTTAAATAACCTTATTCCAGCTTTTTAATCCCATAATTATTCCGTAACAGTTTTGTCAGGAAACTCCAGTTTCTAACCATATATAACTGTAAGACATCATGTAAACCCCTTCAGTTAAATTCTTATTCATATTATCAGCCTGACCCACATTAATGACTTTTGCATTTTAATATATATATATATATGACTTTGTAACTGCAAGATGATTAAATAAAGTGTACTTGATAATCTAAATTTCTGTGGTTTTTGAAACAAACTGCTGAAATAGGGAAGAAAAAAATCAACTTTATTTGTGCATGCACATGTATGCATCCACATGTATACACACACTTTAATACATACTTGTGATGTGTCTTCACTCAGTTGTTTAGCAGAATAACTTCTTCCCAGTCATTTTCAAAGTCTGTCAATCAACTGTCTGAGGCCCTTCTGTCACGAGGTGTTTTCTTAATTTCAGTGGATGTGCTAGATCTGCTGTTCTGCAGACACGCGTGCCAGGTGCTGCCACAGAACTGAGGTCTTCAGTTGCTGAGAATGTAAGAATTCCTTAGCAGTGAGGCTGATGTGGTAGCAGGAGGGAATGGTGGGTGATGCATTCATGAACTTATGCATTGGCTTGTGTACCAGGTCAGACAGGCCATACCCATCACTCGTGCTGAGCAGAAGAGATACTGCTGCCCTAATTGCCTTGCTCCAAGATGTTTTTCACAGCCTCCTTTAACAGAGTTTTGTTTTCCCTCAGTGGTACCTGTGGTGTCTTTGACTCAAAGAGGCAGGATTGTGCATGTATGACACATGTAGAGGGCATATGGCATCTGTATTTGTTTATATAAATACTTATCTACAGAGAAAGAGCTCTCCAATATTACAGATAATTGATGTTTAGCTAGAAATTGGAGATAGCTTTGGAAATTTTTCCAACTGCAAAATGTTCAGATGGTTCAAAGTCAGCAGTATGGAACAAACCTAGCCAAAATCACTTTATGTTACTGTAGCTGTCAGAGATGGCAAATGACAACTTTGAAAAAGCATGTCTCTTACTGTCTCTACTTTTTGGCCCTTCAGTACAAGAAAGACAGGGCCAAACTGGAGAGAGTATTGCCGAAGAGCATTTGCATGGGCCAAAGATTGGAGCTCTACACAGGAGTTGGGCTGGATGACCTCTTCAAGTTCATTCCAGCCACCATTATTCTATTACTCTGATAGTCTTTCCAGCACATCTCTTCATTAGAAATGATTTGAAATATAACAGGAATAATTAAAGAGAAAAAAAGGTCCCAGCGATTATTCTGGTCTATTCCATTTCCACCTTTTCTTTGGCCAGATTTTCCATCTGACATAACTCCATAAAGCTTTAAGCTAGCTAAGAATGTAGAACCCAACCCCATTGGATTTTAGTACATTTGTCACAGAAATTGATTGGAACAATTAGCTGAATAAATAGATATAACATATCTTTTAGTGCCATAAAAGTGACATGACTGCAGGTAAATCATACGAATAATTACAACCAGGAGTCCAGGTTTTCCAATCACTTTCCATACATACTTTGAATTGCAGGGCCTTCTGGTGACTAATTTACCTCTTTCTTTTAAAGAGGTAGAGAAATTAAAGAACAGATTTACCATGATGGTCAAGCTGCGAGGTACCAGTTAATTAACAGGAAAAATAAACATGACACTTTTAAGAAACATTGAATTTTGCTCCATCTTTGTTACTTCTCACATGTATTAGCGTGAGCACAGTGTCAAGAGAATGAATTTTTATGTCTGCAGCTGAGATTAATTCATTCATGAAATGAAAATAATTTTGTGAAACAAATAAACCTTTCTTCAGATAGAAGTGAAAGCAGTTTATAAAACCTTACCCAATCAGAGAAAATAAGAAAACTGCATGATTGAGCTAACTGTTCTGATAGATTGTATGAACTATTTAATTTTTAAAGGAACTTTCCAAGCAGAGAATCTGTGGGAAAATCAAATATGAACATTGTTTACATGACATGTAATTGAAATTTTTTCATTTAACATTTTAGACATAAAATTCCATTTTAGAAAAAAATGATCAGTTCTATTGGAACAATCTGTTATCAATTTACAACGAAAGCTAAAATGGTCAAGAAAAATAAATGGAACAAAGACAGTGTAAAATTTTTCCCCATTCTAGTACATAGCTCAGTTAGCTTTAGAGCTGGGAAGATTCTGAAAATGTCTGGATATAATTTTAAATACAAGTAAAGAAACTGTTTTCACCGAAATTTATCTGACTTCCCAACCAGCTCTACATTTCACAGAAATGTTTACGTTTCCAGAAAGTAGAAATTCTACAAAGTAAAATTTGCACTGAAGAGTCTAAATATTACTGAGAAAAAGAAGACTATATTTTCTGAAAATAATAACCTGTTGTTATGGAGTCATTATCCATCTAAATAATTTACCAAAGGTGTTCCAAATCTTGCATCCTGTAATAATTTAATTTTTGATTTTGGATTTTTGATCTCAACTTTTTTTCTTTATATGAGGATAAGTGTGTGTATCTGTGTCTCGCTCACTCTCTTTTCATATATTTCTATAAACTGGAGGAACAAACCTGAGACAAACTCCAACAGATAAGAAAACTTGGTGTGAGTGTTTTGACCGACCTCTTCTTTCTCCCATTTTAGCTTGTTTTATGTCTGATTAATACAATTATTTCACAATTCTCCATAAATGTTTTGACAGTGTTTTCTAACAATTTTGGAAATGTCTGAACTGTACAAGTCATCACTCTATGAACATGAGCATGTTCTATTGTGCAGGGTGTTGTCAAATAGAAGGTTTGGGAAACATCAGGGTAGGGTTTTTGCACCTTTCCTGTTTCAGCTGAAAAATATTATTGTGAAATGTAGCTGAACCTCTGCTTTGAAGAGCCCAAGGGAGAACATGCAAATTTTTATTTCAGAACTCCACCCCGGCTTGGCCAAGAAATCCAGAAGTGTGTCCCATCACTGCTGGTTTTGTTCCCTCTGAACAGGATCTTCCTCTAGTTGTGTTGAAAGTCCCAGCTGTGAGCAAATCCATTTGGAAATGCCAGGGGAAGTAAAAGACAAAAAAGGGTTTTTGCATTGTCTCGTCATTATTACACCAGACTATGAACTAATGTTACTGATTCAAAATGCTTTCTGACACTCAGTTTGTGTAGACATGCAAAGTCTGGTGGAGTACCTAAGGATTGTCAGCCTGGAAAAATAGTGAGGATTCGCTCTCTGGGTCACTAGCTCCAGCTTCCACCCACATTCATGTCAGGCCCTCAGGTTCTGGATGAAATCAGAGCAAGTTGCCAAGAACAAGATATGAGAGACAGTGAGATGTTTTCCAGCCTCAGAAAAAAATCTAGTTCAGATGGATATACTCTGAAATTTGGACCACAGTGTAGTTCTGTTCTTTTTTTTCCTGGTCTCTGCCTGCGTGAAACACATGAAGAATCCAGATTCTTACATTTGCCAAAACAATGCTAATATTAAGTCAAACATGAACAATTTAAAATAAACATCACTGAATCTTGGTCTAAACTGGAAAAAAAACCCAAAGAAGTAAAAACCAGTAAGACTAGCCATAAAGCAGATGGATAGAGTTACTTGAGCAGCATAACATCACTGATACTTACAATACTAAGCACAAAGATTATGGATCTCCTTTAGTTTCCAGAATTTATTTATTAGACCCACCTATTCTCTTTATTTTCATATGTAAAACACTAGTCCTTGGAGACAGGGAACTTCTTTTTTTTATATAGACTTCTATAGACTTATAGTGGAGTTCTTCTTCTCAGCTGAATCCTACACGTGGGTTTGAGAGACCAAAACACTCACATGCCATGGAACCCCAAGGAGGTGAGCGAAGATGTCCTTCCCAGACCTTTCCAGTCACTGACAAATTTGACTATGACACAGAGATAACAGCACTGCAATTAGGTTCCCTTTAGCTATATGGAGTTGAAACTACTGTTTAAAAAAAAGATAAATAGGGGGGAGTGGAGAAGAAAGAAACAGCCCTTTTTTTTGCTGAGATAGGAATTTTCCAAACATTTGCATTTCTGTGCATTAGCTGACACATCTGTGCAAGTTTCCCTCTTTGTCAAATAATGTCACATAATGTTCTCGGTTTGGGTCACTTGCTAACACAGGAAGAGAAAGGGCTGGACCTTTCTGAGGGTGTGTTCAACCGAAAAGGTGTTTATTCTGTATATTACATCAGTTTTCCACTGGGGATGGTTTTGTTCTCAGCATTCCTCTCCCTGAACCAATTTGGAATCAATGCCTGATCTTCTGCCTCTCTTGCAGCTTGCTTTCAGAGTGTTCTCCTTAAGGAAATTATGCATGGAAATTCTTTTTTAGGAGCTTTCACTGAAACCACAAGTCTGTAGCTGAAATATATACTACTGAAAAATTTTGCCCAAAGCTTTGTCTTGGCTATATAACAAAATTATAGGTGTAGACCAATTTTTGAATTAGCATGAAAACTGCTTTTATGTGCATATGAGAAAGGCCTTTTGAAACATCTTGCCAAAGGCTTTTCTGTCTTCTGGTTGTTATAAGAAAACATGGTTGCCCAAAAGAAAAACCTGATCATGGTTCCACCTTAATCAGATTCACGATCGTGTCCTAATGCAATTTGTCCTAATCCATTTCTAAGGAAGACAACCATTTAAGATTTGGAAAGACGTGTGGGAATAAATGTGGCTATATGGAAATCCCCTGAGTCCTTTATTTACTATATTTTGCCAGTTCATAAAAAATCTAATTACATTTTAGAGAAGAAGGCATTATAAATGCGATGTATATTCTAATACAAAACCCCTCTACCCGGGTGTCCTGCAATCAAACTGTGCTCAGTTTGCAGTCTCACAGTGCATTTTATATCTCTGTGGCTGGTTTTAGAATAATGATGCCATGCTTAACACATTATAATACTGATCTAACATTTCAGCACATAGCTGAAAGTGGTGCTATGCTTGTTTTGTTTGGGAAAAGAATGCCTTCTGCTTAGTATGGCAGCAAATTGCCCTTGCAGCAAAAGAGATAATTACTTGATACCCATGGAATAAATTAATTAATACTTGTGCAAATATCTGTGCATTCATAGACACACAAACTCCTATATATAATTATTTAATTAAAATTATGTGCTCCAGAGAATGAAGAGACAGTTCAGTGTGTTCAGGAATATGTTTAGACATACCTACCCCACCCCATACATATCAGGAAGAAAACACTTAAGAGAAGATTTAGCTTTCTACATGAGTTGTCCCATTGGAATTGTGTGAATAAAGTTAACCATAACTGTTTTGAGAACTGGGGTCCTAAAATAATACAGAGGAGTTCCAAATGCAAAACGGTCTAGGTTTATTTGCACTGAAATTCTTTCATGTACTATTTCCCTCTGTATACACACATTAAAATATTATAAATGTTATTGTTAAGAAAAATTTTGCTATAAACATTACTGACTATAATAAATGCCATAAACCTGGGGCAGGTCAGCAGTGTAAATAATCAGAGTCTTTCTATTTACCCATTTGTAATAAGTAGGAGATCACGTAACTCATGAAATTATAATTATCCAACATTTTATCATTTGTTTTTTACTTGAAAAGTTTGGGAAAGAATGTTTTCCTTTTGCACGCTCACATCTGTGGATGATCATTTGTTCTCTAGCTGGTGAAAACTCAGGTCCTAACTCAAAGCTTATCATCTGCGATAACCTTTTATCAGGTGACTGGTTTCATGTACTGGAAAAATTGTGCTGATGAAGAAACTATGGTTTTACATGGACCCAATAAAGGTCTTTTTTTTGTTTGTTTGCCTGATGAAAAATAGCCCTCCATTGAAGTCAAAGTTTTGTTTTATACAGGACTGCAAGATAGCAAAAATTGACTCGGTCCCAACCTGGAGCTAAACCTAAAATAGTGGAAAGAACCGTGAAGGAAAATTCCATTACCTGTTCAAAACACATTGATCTTATTTTGTGCAGCTATAATGTTAAATAAGACAAATGGGAAAAAAATAAACAGAAAAGCTGACAAAAATTAAAAATCTTTCTGAATCCCACCATATCAAAGCAATATTTCAATACGAAATTATTTTTAAGATTTTCTGCATAAAAGCCATATTGGAAAGAGTTTCAATTTTTATAAATCAGCATATTGAAAAGCAAAGTTTGCTCAAAGTGTCTAAAAAGTAGAGAATTAAGTCCTTCTTCATAAGACAGAATGTTAGGCTCTCCTTTCATTTTTAAACACACAGAAGCGAAATATATCCCTTTGATGTTCTAATGATCCTCTATGCAGTGCGCCATAAGACTGAAAAAAAATTGATGTACCCCTTGAAACCTTCTAGGTGCTGTCAGTATGAATTTTGGTGTTCAGAAAACTTCATGCCTTAGCAGTATCAACAGTCAGAGACTCAAGAAAAACTTCAGGCGTGAAAAAGATGCGTTATAAGAGCAACTTTCCTGGTAAAACAGAAGGACTAAGATTAGATGCCTCCTGATGCATAAGCAGAATTTGAAGTAATTTGTAACAACTGTGTGACGTTTAGTTTCCAAGAAAATATAGTCTCCAACACGTTTACGGTTGAATAGAAAGGGAGACACAATACATTTTTGTTTCAGTACACTGCACCAGTAAATCTCCAAACTGAAGTCCTAATTAATGTATGAACCAAACATTGCAGCAGCTAAATCCATCTCCTTTCAAATTACTACATACACAAAATGGAAATTGCTCTCCTTTGATTTTTGTTGCTGTTATCACCTTGGTTTTTTGTGGGATTTCTTTTTTTTTTTTCTCCCTATATTTGACCTTGCTTTTATTTAAAGAGTCATTTCTCCCTGTGAATTTGGTTTCGGTATTTGGCATATGTTTCTTACACACATTATCACACCACATGTAGACCTGGACACCATCGTTGGTCTAGACAACAATGCTGGGCAAACTTTGTACTCATAAGACAAAAAGCAACTTTTTAATGTTGAAGAATATTAGAGCTAGTACAGAATTGGTGTGTTCTGAGCTGACAGGTAATGAGCATTCAAAGTAACACGTCTAATCAGAGAGGAAAATAAACATGTATTTAACTTGAGACATATTGGAAAGAAAGGTTGTCAAAAAATGGACATTCAATTCAACACTTTCTGAAATATTGCCTTCTTACACTTGATACCAAAAAAAGGCTCAGGTAACAAAAAATCTTTTTTTCTTATATTTGTTTTTAATATTTAATTTTAGATTTATTAAATCTGAAAGTTGCAGACATAGTTTTTGCAAGCTCAGCATGCTCAACAAGTAACTTTGAGTACCTCTAACAAGACAAGACTGATTTTCCTATTGGGAAGATTAATTTCTCATTGCTGTTGTTGTATAAGTACAGGCCTGTTTTCCTTTGTAATAAATAAAGCTGAAGTCAACACATGTAACCACCGGTATAATGCGTGCATGTTGCGAAACTTGCCCTGACTCAAATCTGTTTAATGGTTTTCCACTGAAAATTCAACATCTGCCAACACCACACAAATCTTGATAACTGATGTCATCATGAACCCATTAAGCCTTGGTTTTTAACATGTTAGGAAAACAAAGGGTTTATGGAAGACTGCTAACAGAGGGCTAAATCCTGGAGCCCTTATTCAACAGTAGGAATTGTTCTTTAAGTAAGGTGTGAGTAAGAACATCTTAAGCCTGGCAGAATGTAAGCAAGCTCTTGTTCCACATTAAATTTAATTAACAAAGCCATTCATGAAAATGACACCGTAAGACATGAAACCTGTCACTGCAAATCACCTTTCGTCACTGAGGCTGATTTGGGAATGCATGTCCTGCCACACCAGCTACTAGCTTTGATGTGTCACAGCTGTGATACTGCAGCAAGGAAAAGTCATTTAAATAGAGGGGGAGCTTTGGAGGAGTTAGGCATTTTCCCCTAAGGGTCTGAAACTTCTCAGCAGAGGCCATCCAGAGATACACATTGAATAAAAAGGTCTTCATACTAAAATCTCATAATATGCCTGCAGGATCCCTGTAGCAGTAGCTAAGGGAAAAGCTGTGTAGTGTTGAAAGAGTAAGGAGAATCTGTCCAGATAGAGGAGGAATCCCATGTTATCTCTAACATCCATACACCTGCAGAACTGATAGTGCCTATCCAGCAGTTTGTTTCCTGGGCACAGAGGTGGTTAATCAAAGTTACAGCATAAGACCTGTGGGGGAGGAAAAGTGATTTAATTAATGTGCCAGATATCCTTGCCAAAGCTTTCACCAAGATTAGGTTCAGATTGTAAAGAAATCTCCGAGAGAAGGATAATTCTCAACACCTGCGGGCACTTTTATTAGCTGCCTGCACAGAATAGAAAACCTTATGTTAAAGCATTTTGTCTCTGCTCCACCAAACTGACCTCACATGCTTTTATCTGGCCATAACCATAAGCAGATTTTAAGGCAGGCTACAGACGAGATTGCTAATGGGCGAGTGTTCTGTGGCAAATCAACTTGAATAAAGTAACCTGTGGATGGAACCAATCATATAAAGCTGTTCAAAAGGGGATGCCGTCAAAACAAGGGCAGGTTTGGGTGTGCAGAGGAGGAAGAAAGTGAGAGAGATCACTAGGATCTTTAACACATCCAGAGGAGGCATCCACCTAATGCAGCATTATGCTAGATCCAGGTCCAGACCACCAAGGGCAGAACCTTGGCTTTGCTAAGGTGAGCAGAAAAATACCTGCAAAGCTCTAAATCTTTTTCTCCTGACAAAATTTCAGCAGTGTTTTTTGTTTGTTTGTTTTGGAGTTTCTGGTTTGTGTTTGTTTGTCTGGTGTTGCTTTGGGGGATTTTGTTTGTTTGTTTCTTTTTTTTTTTTCCAGAGGCAGTTGATTCTACAACATTGCAGAGTAAGGTTCAAAAGTTGAATGCACAGCCACAATGCTTCTAAGGAAACAAAACCTCAGTAAACACCTGATGTGTTTAGAAACATATTGCAATAAATCTAGGAAATTATTATGTTTTGGTGCTGCATAATGTAACTCCTCACTAAAAGAAATTCAAGTGAATTTAAGGAGTGTTTTTCAATATTTGGTTGTGAAATCATTTGTTTTTATCTGAAAGGAACAGTTACAACTGCCTGGTGGAGGCTTATGAAATTGTTATTCACTCTTGATCCAGTGATATGTATTTTCAGCACATATAAACACACAGACACGTGCATGGACATGCGCAACACAATTTCTGCAATGATTTGTGATAGCAAAACATGAATTCTCAAATGTTCATCATTCCAGACACTTTAAAAAGTCTCTCTTTAATCTGTTTTATCCATTTAAATTTTATTTTTCTGTGGTTCAAGACACTCCTACCTTTTTTCTAGATAGAAGAACAGCAAGAGGGCTCTGATTTCCATTCTTTTGGTGCTAACAAAATGAAAGTACTGGCAATTATAAAAAACATCTGTGACTTAGGAAAATACTGTAAAAATCTTTAGATTTTTCAAGAAATAGTCTTTGCCCTGAGCTTTGGTGGTTGCACTTTCTGGTTGCATTTTCTTGTTCCTATCTCAGTTGCACCAAAATCCTTTAAAATAAAATGCTAGTGACAATTCACAGCCCAGTGATTTCAGGTCAGATCCTCCCCTCTTCACTCAGGCTAGCCAGTATCTCATTCTGCAAGAGCCCGAGTCACCTAAATGAGTGATTATGATGATAATGAGTAAAATGCTATGTGTATCAGAAAACCACAGTGACTCTATAAACTTTTACTCATTTTTCCTTTCTTTTTTTCCTAGCAAACATCACAGAAACAGTGAGTCACCCCAAGTATTGATTGCCCTTTACTTGAGGTGGGGTAATTTATGACACTTACCACTTACTGTGCAGGTAGTGTTGCATTCTATAAAGAGCTGCAGGAGGTAGGAAGACCAGAATTGTGACAGAGCCCTGCCACTTGCAGACATTTGCAGAGGAGTTGCAGAATCAGATGCTCATGTCACGATTCTACAATTCAGGCAGAAAGGTCCTCCCACAGCCTCTGAGAGTATTTGCCACTGATTTAACAGCTCACAGGCCAAAGCAATTCCTGGGCAAATAAAAGATATGAGTTCAGAGCTGATACTGCTTTTAACTTTCAGAAAGATGAATGTAGTCTTAGTTTCAACTAACTGTGCACACTTTAAACACTAAATCTCTAACTATCGTTAGTTTTTTCAAAGCAGATCATGCAAAAAAAAATCAAATGCAGTGGGCTATTCCTAAAGGTATTCACGCTTGCCCAGGAAGGTAAAATTGCTGGTAGGAGTCTGAGCCACAAGGAAAAGAGCATTCCAGCACTCTCCACAATCCATATTCAAGATTATGGCCTTCTCCTCCCATTATGTTACAACTTACAATCTTTTTAAACCTATTCTTAGGATTTTACTTTGAAAACAATTTAGTGTACATATATGAAGGAGTAAAAATATTAATCACCTTTTTAAAGACTGAACTTAATGACTAACACACCATTTTCAGTACAATAAATATCAAAGACAGCTGTGCAGATATCTGTTAGCATTGCTGACACACATTTCTCTAGATAAGACCTAACTGTTCATCTTACTATAAACAATGGAACATGAAATGATGCAGGGAGCTGTAAAATGTAATGCACTTTTGTGTTCTGTGGAATTTGCTCGGGCCCCAGCCCTAAAGAGTACATTCATAAGAGTTTTACACCTGACTAGTTCCACCAGTTGAGAGAGGGTTACTCATGCGTATCATGTTAAATGTGAAAATAAGTGCCTGCAGGATCTTAAGGTGCAACACAGGACTGAAAAGACAGCATAATCTTGATGGGCAAATCACAGAAACATTCCTCCATTTAAAAAAAAAAAAAAAAAGTGAGCCTGCTGTAATAGCTTCGTCAATGCAAATTTGGCAAACAGAATCATGGAGGTTGACTGCAGTTTTTCCACTGTAAGCCTGACCTGTAACTCATTAACGTCCCACTAAAACAGTATTCACCTCATATTCAGTTATTCAAAGAACTCAAAGGAAAAGAAAACTGGAGCAAAGTTTTATTCCACTTCCCTGGAAAAAGGGGAAGCCATGCCATATGTATAAAATTTCATAAACACGAGAAAAAGATCAACAAAGAAACTATGAATGACTTATTGAATGTATTCATATAGCACCCAGTTTTCATAGGTTTTTTTTGTCCACATTAACACCGTTGGATGATAACTCTATTTTTATATTTCATCGTTCTCACATAAATGTAAACCAATCCTCCTGAACACCAAAATTGCGAAGGTTCGAGACCAATGATAAAACTTGTTCATTATTTCCCTGGGTACTCACCACCTGTCCCATTGCTGACACTGCACTCCCCAATACTTCAAAGTATTTTGGCAAACCCCACAATTACACCAAAATCACTTTTAAATCATTTCATAGGACCTGAGCTCATGAACAGGTGTTAGTTTAGGAAGTCTTAATGGGAGCCATTTCACCCAATACTAACATTGCTTTCTATTTCATGGCATTGTGCAGAATTCAAGACAACCTAAGACTTATCCCATGGTGGTTGTTTTTTGCATGGGTTTATGAAAGTCTGTCTAATTAAAGACAGTTCTATAAATAAAATATCAGGCCTTTTTTATTCTTCCTGTTATTACCCTCATTAAGATAGGATAAGAGCACAGAAAGGTCATAGTATGTGAAAAATTATGAAGCATTAAATTAGACCCCTTACACAGGAATAAAACCAGTATTTCCCAAACTCCTTCAGGAAACTCAGATGGGTGGCTCACTGGGAAATATCCAAGCAACTAAATGAAGAACTTCACTCCAGCTTCCCAAACATGTATTTGTCATTTGTTGAAGAATTTTAGGGTGATTTCTTTCTTCTAGTTTTTGTACAAATCTTCTAACTAAAGCACTGAAACTTCTAAATAAGGGAGCATAGGTCCCTGCAACCTTGGCAACAAAAGATTATTTTTACTTTCCTTGATACAACGTAGTTTTCCCTATCTTGAATCTGCCTGTCTCATCCTTTTATTTTAAGGTCACTGAGTTTTCAGGTCGCCCTTTGACAGTAGCAAGAGGCACTTGTAAGTTACCAATGCGCACAGACTAACCAACCTATTGCCTTTCCCCTGATCTGAAAATTGTCTATGTAATACATCACCACCAAACTCAAAGATTTCTGACCTTTACTTTGCTGTTTTTTGTTTAATTTCAGACAAGAGAAGACCCTGCTCGCCTTAAAGCCTGACTGGTTTCTTCCAGCCTTTGTAGTTGATGTAAAGAAAGATAATGCTTCTTCTTACAGTTCTGGACAGTAGGCTGCAAGTCATCTTGGAGATTGGAAAGACTGTGGAGCTTTCTGGGAAGAATCTTTCTTCAGCTTTCATTTGCTCATTCCAAACAGATGTAATAAATTCTGCACAAACACAGATATGCACAACTCTTACAAGTGACCAGTTTTCAGAATCAATAGCAAAAATGCAACCTATTGTGATTTGTGTTTTTAAAGCTGCACAGCAAAGGCTGATCAGCAGTGCATTCACAGTCTAGAGGCAAACCCCTTACACAGGAAAATTACAGGACTGGATGGACAGAAAGAGCAACCTCTTCATTTCTGCAGGATTGTCTCTACTGCCAGGTCCAGTTCTATAAAATACGACCTTCAAATGGAGGGGGGACTAATCCTATTCCAAATTACATGTGCCTTATTTCAAAGCTTTAAGCCTGAGTGCTATCCACATTCAGATGGACACTGCGTGTTGCTCACTCTTCATATTTACACACTTTTATTGCTTTGATTCAGTTTACAAAACAGTTTATAAAAAGTTAGCTTGAGATGCTGTATTCCCGTTTCCTCCAGTAATGCGTAATCAGTCAGTAAATATAAACAGTATAGTTTCTTTTTACCTTTCCTCTTCTAAGAAATGCTGGTTTATAACGAGTTAAAAATCTGCTCCTAAGCACTGGCCATTTTAAGGTGTATTCTTCTCCCCTGCTGATTTGCCCTCTGACCTTCTGGGGGCCAGGGTGGCTGCAGACTTCATTTTTACTCTATTTCCTGGTCTCTCTCCTGGCTGTGCTCTCAATGCTTCCACAGCAGATTAATGACAGCTAATAATATCTGATATATCTGGACATTGCCACATAATGAGTTGCAGTCCCACTGGGTGCCCGAAGTGTCACTACTAACAAATTCACCAGAGCAGCACATAATTAGCATGTAAAGGGAGTGATCATGCAGTAAATCTGGAGGGGAAGATGGATAGCCCATGAGGAAAAACTATAAGGGAAAACTACTATTCTTAACACTCATTGCTAAATGTATGTTTCTTGCCATGAATATTTTCTTGATAACAAACTGTGGACAGGTTACCTTTACAGTATTATTCCTTCCACGGCTGATAGGCAGAATTTCATTATGCCACTGCTAATGTTACAATATTTCTGCAAAATGTCACCATATGTAAATTAGAAGAGGTTAGGGTTTCCGTCATAGTTTTCTTTCAAGATGCACTGTCCCTTTCTGCTATGGCTTAATTCCCCTTTCTACTAGTTTACAGACATGCTAACATTGATCCAACCTTGCAAAATAAAATTGGCACTGGAGTATCTTCCTTCTCCTATAGCTAAATAAGAAGGATGAAACTCCACACATGATGGAGCAAATACAGGAGAATAGAAATGAGCTTACTTGAGGAGTTTCATCCAAAGTATAACCTCTCCTGACACATCAGAATATACCTAATAAAATAAAATGGGATGCATGGACAATGTGAGTTACCTGACCTGATCCAAACACAGGTGTCTATCTTGTGACCATCTGGCTGACCATCACACCCCAAGTGCTGCCTGTAGTTTGGGTATGGGCAAAGAGGCTTTCCCAGGAGGAGGAGGTCGACAAGGAGCAGATGAATTGTCCTGATGGGCTGCATTCAGCCTGAAGAGACCTAAATGGGACAGCTCTGCTCTAGTTTCAGTCATTTGTCCTCATTAGAAACCATTGCTCAGCAGTGTTAAAGACTTCATTTCGGTTTGAAGTTGTGTCATTTACAGGCCTTTTGCTTCTTTGACATCTGTGTGGGAACACTTGCATTTACATCTCCAGCTCTGAGGTTTATTTGAGCAATTGACCAAAACGTGATTAATTCCAAGGGCAAGGGTTCGGGTTTTTTAATTATTATTTTGCTGAACAGAGAGGCCTTTGGACCTGAAGGTTTCAGACTTTAAATTGTTCTTGTTCATGAGGTGCTTCTGTCATTTGAGTGGAAAAAAAGTTAACAAGGAAGCCTCACTTAAAAAAGCAAACTGAAATCCCAACAAAGAAAAGATACTTCCTATAACAGAGATATTTTACCATGACAAGCAATTACTCAAAGATGTGAAAAATGCACGTTAGTTTAGTTATATAAATTTATATAAAATTGACTAGATTCAGATAGCTATATAAATTTATAAAACCATTATAAACAAATATATAATTTATAATTTTTATAAGTCATATAATGAGTTATAATAAGTTATCTAAAGATTACAGTTATATAAATTTATATAAATAAATAAAATCATGGTGAGTTTAGCTTAGTTTAATCTCTACAGCCTACTTCTGCAGAGAGAGTGCTTGGCTAGGAGAGCTTTGTGATCCTCAGGCTGAGCAAGCACCAGCTGACAGAACCAGTTTTATATCCAAGGCGGAAATTATGCAGAGCCCAGGTACCGGCCACTGTTTGTGATGCTGGTGAGCACTACTGATAAACCTTGACACTTTTAAGAGTGTGAATGGCTACTCAGCAGTGCAGGGATGCACCCTGGAAGTAACAGCAGCTGCTCCTGCCCACAGCTGCATTCCTCTTTCTGTCTTTAGCCAAGTGCTCACGAGCCCTACAGATCAGCTCATAACCTCCAAAAATTTCAGTGGGTTATATCTTTATGGGATTTCACGCTAGTTTGTGTTCTGCTGAAGAATCAATTTTTGGAGTCCTATAACTTTTGCTTTAAATTCTTTTGTTTTTAAAAGGAAGGTTTCCAAACTGGGTGTATAAACCCTAGGGACTTAAAAACTGTACAGTTAATTAATAAGCAAACATTTTTTTTTTCTAAAATCCAGCAAGTTTTCCAACTTAGAAAGGCCATTTAATTGGATTTTGGAAGGAAAGAAAAAAGAAAGAAATTAAAAATCTTTAAGCTTTTCCTGACAAATAACAACTTTAATTTTGAATCCCTCGTTCTATTTCCTTGTCTCTGCAATCCATATGATAACTCAGAACAATTATTCAAGATTCACCTTTTCACATAATTTCTTTGAATACAAAAAGATCCAAATGAATAAAAACAAAACAAAACAAAATAAATAAAACTAAAAATTAAAACAAGGCTTATATTGTTTATCTTGTTTTTAATGAAAGAACAAAACTCACAGCCTATCCAACTCCCACAGGGGCCTTTTTTTATGCAATCTTAATGATAATTAACCGACAGTGATTGATGGCTAGTACTGAATAATAGTAGATACAACTGCACAATTCCATCCAATTCGCTTTTCTATTTTTTACGAGTCCTTGTTTATTTCTGAATAATATCAAATGAATTATTTGTCCAATTATAATTTCACATTTAAAGTTCATCAGAAATGCATTTACCCAATTGTTCTGTCACTTTGCTGACTGGCATTTCATGTAGTCAGATTTCATTCTGTGCCAGGTTTAAGGAGGGCAACTACTTTTGCCTTGGAAATGCATGTAAACCTTCACATACATTTCCATACATTTTGTAGGCAGAAGTATTTCTGCTGGAAAATGGGCCCTGGCACACTGGGGCCATACAGAATTTTTGAATGTGTCCATGTGGAATTATGTTGAAGGGAACATGAGTCTTTTTTAGCTTCATTTCAAAATATTGTTGTTAGCATTGTAGTCATCTCTAGGGGTATTTTTTATATGCACTGAACTGTTTTTCCACAAAATCACCTTTGCTGAGAAACTCCCCGAGTCTCACATCCAACTTTGGTCTTGTTGAAACTCACAGCCCCTCATATATTGTCTAGAACAACTGTGTGAAATTACTAAAATTTATTCTTTATTTTTCAAATCTACAGTTTTAAATAATTTTTGCCATTATGCTGGTTGTGTCCGCCTTAAAATTTTGTATATATATCAACTATTTTAAAAGGCTTTTGCAGAGGTCTCTTGCTTTACCGGGAAAATGATCCCATTTGAAATGTGTACGTTACATAGAAGACCTCATGTTTTAAATTTCTTCATCTGACAGGTGAATTCTCTCTAGTATTTTATCACTTCTTGCCTTTAAATGATATTATTTTAAGTGTTTTTTTGAAAGACTCTTTCTTTCTTTTATCGGTTGAAAGAAAAATAAGTTCTTTTTAGACATGCAGCGTTCCCTTAACAGCTTCACTGCCCTTTCAGTGTGTCATTACATATAACAAAATGTACACACAATGCTTCCCTTGGGAGTTGAAGCTTATCACAGTGCAGTACTTTCAAAGTGAGTGTTTTATACCATTTGGCACCCTGAGGACATGTGAGGTGACACCACTGATCTCTCAGGAGAGACCTCACTGATTTCTTACTGCTCTTGTTGATGAAGAAATTAGTCAATAACTATATTTTGTAAATTCTAGCAGCCTTTTCTTTCTTTCTCTCTCTCCCGTAAGACAGAGGCTGTGGTAAAACTGCATCTGCCTGGGCCTCAAGGCATGTTCAGTCCTTGCCTACCTTTATGCCCTCCTTGATGAGAGTAACAAATCAAGTTCAAGCATCCTGTACTGAGGGATCCTTCACCAGCCAGACACTGCTAAGCCCTGACTACTAGGTAAGACTTTCATGGAGGTCTATCAACAAGTCTCAATCATCCATACAGGTTATTGCTCAGGGACAAGGGACACCTCTTTCTGCCCAGGGGCTGCCTGCTGTCACTGAAGCATCCTTTTCCAATACAATCAGTGATCATTTGACACACAGGGGACTTCCAGACTTCCAGGATTATGGCCAATAAACCTTCCCCACTAAGAGAAGAACAACCAGTGGCCATGAATCATGCATTTTTCAAGCACTAGAGAAGATGGGCAATATATAAATACCTCCTTATTTTTGAGGACTGCTTTCCTTAAGAATAAGCTGGGAAGTTTTGGTCTGTGCACAAGAAAACGTATCCCTGCCTCATGCAGAAATGACATAGTCCCACTGCTTGAGAGACAACTACAAATGGAAAAAATTATTGCAAGAAAACAGAATTCCATTCAACTGAAGGAACAAAGCAGCAACAACAAATGATTTTGTGTCAAAAGAAGCTTTCCTTTCAAGTGACCTGAAATTAAACATTTCCTTGTCANGTTTTTTTTTTCCATTCAACTGAAGGAACAAAGCAGCAACAACAAATGATTTTGTGTCAAAAGAAGCTTTCCTTTCAAGTGACCTGAAATTAAACATTTCCTTGTCACATATTGTGAGCAAAGTAAGGGACACAGAATCATAGAGTGGTTTTGGTTGGAAGGGACCTTAAAGACCATTAAACTTTTTTTACATAAAGAGAAGCAGCACGAATAGGAAAGGCTGAGGGGCTCCACTCCACTTCCCCCAAATTAAAACATTAGAGCAATTCTGAAATCTCTGAGCAAAAGGGTGACTTAAGTTCAAAACCCATCAGGTAAAGGTAGAAAATGAACTAAGCTCTTCCAAGTCCTAACCTCTATGATGCCGAAAGGGCTGAGAGGCCAGGGCAGCTACATACTCTGCACTATAAAATTTTAGTCTCAATTTCTTCATCAGAGAAAATTACCCATGAATATGACACAAATTAGTACTTTTCAACAGGCTTTCTTCTAATTTTATGTACACCCACCGATCATATCTGTAAGAGTAACATCAGAAACATATAATAATGAAGACACTCATCTGATCATAAATAATTTGTTATCTGACACAATCTAAAGTTTCTTCGCAACAAGCAAGAATTATAAAATGCATCCAAGACTTATGGAAATAATAATATATTTATATTCCATGGTACTTCAGATACGACAACACCTAAGATTATTTTTAGATCTAATGCCACAGGGTAAAAGACAACCTTAATTCTATGCTGGTGGGCCATTATAGAACAAAATAGCAGTTAGACTGACCTTCCAGATCCTGTGTAGTACTATCTCTTGATCTCACAAAAGCATGGGTACAGATTTATAAACTTCTGTCAATGGGACCACCTTCATGTTTTGATACTTTCAGCTTCAAGTAAAACCAAAGTCTTCTTGGTGAGATATGGAGTTTACAAAAGCTTCATGGGTTTCGGACAGAATCGAATTTACCTATACAAGTAGTTGTTCTGCTGCAGAACCTAGAGAAACCATCTAATACTGCAGAATCATGGCTGTCCTCTTCACTGCCTAAATCAGGCTTTAGCTTTTCTGTTCAACTCTTAGGTCCACAGAGCAAGGAACGATGAAAGAGAAGGGACTTCATCTCCCTGTGTCTTGTCTGTGAGTAATTTAGAGGAAAATGTTTGAAAGTAGAAAGCAGGTACCAAACCACACTTGGAAACAGTAGCATGATGTGCACTAAAGAACAATGTGCAAGGAGAGCAATAAGTTAGATATTCCAGCACCCAGTTTTGGACTTTCATTTCTGAAGATTTGGACCAGGCCTGTTCTCCTAGCTCCTGTTGCATGTTCCTGCCCTGCAAGCAGTGGAAAACGAACATATCGGCTATGGATAACCTGAAAGAGACCAAGAACTCTGTTGTGACCCTAGTTCGATTTGCAGAGCTGAGATTTTACGGATAAAAAGAGGGCAGTCCTCCAACTACACATACCAGAAAAATGAACAACACCCAAAGCCTATGTCCTTTTCTCTGGGAAGTTTCTTTTCAAAACAGAAGTATTTAGCTAAAGGCATTTCCTTATCTTTGAATTTCAGATAGGTCTGGAAGAGAGCTCTCCTATTTGAAGCAGAATGCTCACAGGATCACACAAATGTCTCCTCCAATAACGGGAACAGAGTTTATTTCTACCTCCCTTTGTACCACTAAGTTTCAGGCCAGGTTTTCTAACACAGTTTGAAGGTTGTTATAAGGAAAGCAACCAGCCTCTTTCCAGAGTGGACAAATTAACTGATTGAAACCCCTGCTGCTGTCATGACTCTGTATACACAATTCTATTCTTACTGGGCATTTTGCTTGCCAAAATAATATCTAGGTAGGTACAGGAGTTCCAGGTTCTATTTTGTTATACCCATCTGTACAGGCACCCATGAATTTTGAGCCAGAGTTGCTTTGCCATCACATTATATGGGGGAATTGGAAGAATGGAAAACAGCCTCTACTAAACTTGGTGATTCATTTAAACAAGCTTTGTTTCAGTAAAGCAAAATTTGTACCAGTCTACATCCCAATTACCCCAGACAAATCTGCCATGATTTGTAATTACATTATTATTTTAAATTAATCCATCCATGAATTACAGTTGTCTTTTGTTTATTCACTTGTTTAGACTGGTCTAAAAAAATGAGCAAAGCTTTCAACCATTCATAATAAAGGCAAAATGACCAAAAAGATCTACTTTTTTTTAGTTTGCATTAATGAGTTCATCCCAAAATATATATGCAATAATAGAGGAAATTAAGTTATAAATGTAGGGATGTGCTCCAAGACACCATGAAAATCTGCATGCAAATGCATAATAATCACAAATCTACATTATTACAATATTAAAAAATACCTACAATTAAATTATCATGTGGAAATAATCATAATGTTATTGGAAACTCAATTATTGTGGCAACCCTTGTCGGGGAATTAGCAGGCTATGGCAAAGGCAAGTCAGACCTGAATTCATCAAATATATATTATCACAATATTACATGTTCACTTCGATTCCATGCAAAGACAAACATCCTCACTCACTAGTATCTGCTCAATGCATTTGTATTATTCATGAACAACTCTGTGATCTATTATACATACAAAACTGATTGTACGCTGCTTGCCTGAGGCTACAATGCAGAGACACAGAATTAATTTTATTATATACACATGCATGATAATTGTGTAGAATTCGGTCAAATATCAAACTCTGCTCCTGTGCTCCATTATTTTACTTTCCAAAAAGAGGTCTAAGGTCAGCAGCAATTTCTCTTTGGTGACAGTGAAACTCTTTGTCATTTAGAGTAGAAAGTTCCTGGGTACTAACGAGCCTGGTGCTGTGATGAATGGTCACACATTCCCTTTCCTTTCCAACCCCCACTCATCAAAGGGAAAATGTAACTTTTGTTGAGATTCTCAAGAATTCCTTGCCTCTCATGCACACAGAAGTCACTTTGGGCTGTGGACTTGGAGACTTCATTTGTCAGAGATGGAGGCAACTTTTTCGTTTGTTTTGTAGACTTGGCTATAATTATGTGAGAAGATGATAAATGCAATTACGGAAACTTACTTGCAGCTGTAAGAACCTTTGTTATTTTCAAAACATTTAAGTAAAACCTCTAAAAATGTATTCACAGAACCCTCTCCTCCGCTTCAAGTTTTCATTAAATTAAAAAATAAAACCAAACAACTAACTCCCCTTTCTTTAATAGCGCAAGGGACTTATGGGAAGGCCTTCTCAAAATGTAGAAAAGCCAGAAAGACAAATATTAGTGCCATACAAGACATTTGTAATTGTTTGAAGACACTAGGAGATAGAAATGCATCAAAATTGAGAAGGAACATGAACAAGGTGTACCTCAAAGTTCTGACATGGATTCAAATGACATTGAAAGTCAGCAGGACACTCACCTTCAATATATTACAATTTAGGTAGAAGCCAGGGTTAGGAGTAAGTTGTATGTATAAATTTTGGCAACAATAACTACCGTCATTCAACTTCAGAGATGGGTATCAGCTCCCACAGAGCACCAACAACCCTTAGTATGCATCTAGCCTAATGATCCAAAAGAGTTTTTTCAGGAATGAGAAGAAGTAACAGTTTATCTTTAACTGAGAAAAGAAACTGTTCAGTGTGACATTCTCCATGCTGCACTAAAATCAAACCCTGAAACATCTTGTCCTTGTAGTTCCACTCCTATACTCCAGGCATTTGGCTATCACATTTTGAATCTCTGAGCTTTAAAAATGAAGAATACTTACTCCTGGCCCAGTGCATTAGCAGTATGGTCCCACTCGAGCATATCCCAAATCCATCTTTGCATCACTGCACTGCTTTCAACAGCAGTGGGGCTCTCCGAAGCATTTGTATTCTAGATTCATAACATTTATAGAAATAAACTGTAGCAAGGACTCTAAAGAGTTTCTCCAAGTCTACTCATCATCCAGGGATGATCTAAACAACCTCATCTTTAAATCTATGTTTTGTATGCTTATGTCATCACCAGAGTCCATAATTTTCACAGTTCCAAGGGCAATGCAGGGTGATCTGCATTTAGTAGTACACGGCTCGTAAGTTTACCACAACATCATTAATTTACTACAAATCCATAAAATCTTCACTGTCCTAATTAAAAAATATGGTAGACACATAAGAAAATCTCAGAAAGGAGGAACTGAACAAATCCCTTGCGTAGCGACATCACAAAAGGTAATAAGTGAACATGTTAAGGTGGGCTGTTTATCTTGGCTGACTCACAGCCATCAACAACAGAAACAGCAAAAACATGCTTCTGACCAGTCTCCAGGGCAGCAGTTTAACTAACTGAAATGCTGGAGATGCAGAAGAAAAGCACTTGTGTTAAAGAACATCTCAGTAATGAATTTTATCCCCTAAGTGTATATAACTCCATTCTGTTCTTGAATATTTCTGATTTTAGGTCGGCACAAGCTACAACTCTTGTACTGTTAGCAACTATTCCAAGAGGGCTGACACCTTTTAAATATTCCACTCTTTCGCAGTAAACCCATGATTATTTTCTGCCGTGTCAGAAATAGGTGAGCAGCAGGACCTTATGGTTCAGGCAGCATCATTTACCTTCAACCTTTGCTGTAAAAGTACACGTCGTAAGGTTGCAGGGGAGATTTCTCCCGGAGATCATTCGTTTGGCAGGCTCTGGAAGTCAGTAAAGGTAATGGGGAGAAAGGCCCTACTGAAACTGCTTGTTTTGTCATCATTACCCCAGTTCCTGTGAGGGCCGTGAGTTGAGTTCAGATAGAAATACAAATTCTAAGAAATTTCATTGGACCTCACCCAAACTACCAAACCTCTTAAGAACATGAGGAAGTCAAACAAAATGAGACAAAACACTTTTATTCAACCTGAGACTGTTGCTCAGTCTGATATGCCTGAAAACACCTCCATGACTTACCCATGGCATTCTGGAATTTTCTCACTGGCCTTCAACTCCCAAAATACACTAAAACATACAGGGGAAATAAATAGCATATTTTCCAAGCTTCTAAAATAAACTCATTTTAAAAATCATATTTCTTTTAACTAGTTTGTCCAACTCCACTTATTAGTAACCACACTAGAAGCGCCACCTAAAAAGTAAATTCTTTCAAAGACTGAAGTTATTTCCTCAGTTAATATTTATTTTGCATGTATCCATAGAAGTACTACATGGAAAGAGTGTGCACACACACAATAACTCTTGGCTTTATTTTCTTGCAGGCTATCAGACAGCACTGCTCATGCACAAATCTTTCGGTATTTAATATTCATAATGCAGAAGCATCTACTGATCCCACCTAGGATCAAGAAATTTTATGAGGTGTGGTACAAAACAAAGACTATCACTGTTCTGCCACAAAGAATTTACGGTTGGACAGATTGACAGACTAACTATTTCTGCACTGTTATGTTAAAAATATTTCTTGATCTTATTCTAGTCACTCCTTAAAGCAAATATAACACTATAGGTAGCTCTGTGCAGTAATGTAGGGCACTCTTGCAGCAAATACAGGACAATGCTGCACTTCAGCAGCTACTGAGGCAAAACAGTTACTCTGACTTAACAGGGAATAGCTATTCTTATTTAACAGGGGTTTTTTGTAGTTTGGGGGTGGTGTTATATTTTCATTGATCTATTTTATTCAGTGGAAAGTTACATGATAGTATTAGTCAACTTGAATACACTTTAAAAAATAATTCTTTTTCAGTTCAAAAGAAAAGTTGGCTAACATTAACAACAATATTCATTTTGACTGTCTTCCTAATGGAAAAAATTTGACATTTGGTTTCAAAATGCAGCGATATTTTTGAGATGCGACCGTTCCGCAGTACATCTTTCCCCAAAGGAGGTGACATCACAGTGGTTTGCTTGTACTTGGTTCACAAAACAATTACTCTTAACTAGTGACAAAAAGGCTTTTCTAGTTCAAGAAGTATGGGGAGGGGAAAATTTAAAAATCTTTACATAGCCCTGTTGGCCATGATCAACTCCTTGATTCCTTCCTGAGAGGCACGTGAAGAAAGAACAGGTTACCTTTGAGGCGAGTTTAGTATTTAAGCATTCTTTGGGAAACCTGCATTACTGAGAGGGAACAGCTTTCCCAAGGCTGAGCAGGGAGCTAGATGGGATCAGAGCTCAGGAGTAATGTTTCCCAGTCACATGAGACCACCAGCTCTCTTCTGTAGCCCACTAAAGGCCTCTGGCAACCTGAATTCCCCAAATGAGGCAGTAGAGGATGCTCCTTCAAATATCTCCTTGATGCCAAGGATGTTTCTATGGTAATTCTGCATTCAAAGTTACTGGTTCGTGCTGCATGAGAGGCTACACAAGGGCCCAAGGAAATGAATGAACCTATCTAAGGTTGTGCATACCCAGGGGGCTTCCATAATTTTGGGTGCGCAGAAATACAAAGATGGAGTAATGACAATGTTGTGCTGCACTTCATTTGTTGAATTACTTCAATACCTTGTTCACAGACGTGTGCATATGAATCTAATCAACCAAACTCCTCGCAGACAGCAGAGATTATTTTGAGAGATTATTCCTGCTTCTGCTACAGAAAAAGAAGCACCAGCCTTTCACAACCTCTGGAATACAGGGAGGTGCATGTGCATGCATACACAAACACACATATACCCCTCTCTCTATATGCACCGAAAGAAAGGTGAGAATAACAATTTTCCTATATATAACACATTCTCATAAAAGTAGGATGATTAAAAGCAGACCTGCCTTTTCATGCAGAAAAAAACCCACACCAAAGCCTGTTTGATTGTTTATCTAGTTAATCAATTATATAAAAGAAAACAAAACAAAAACAATGGGGAAAGGAGAGTTGGCATGATCAGAAATAAATAACTGAAAAAAAAGTGATTTCTCCATATCCCTTGAAATCCTAGAAAAGGAAACTTTTTTGTACTTTTTCTTCTTGAAACATATTTTGCTTCTGATTCTAAAACAGCACGTTCAACAATTCCATTTGCTGTTCAATAATAGTGACTCACATTGCCTTTTAAATGCATACAAAAAAGTTGCATCTTTTTGTTTTCATTTTCCCTGCGTGTTTGTTGCATACTGACATCAAATTCCCTGCAGGCATCCTAACCTTGCAATTGGAGAAACAGCGCTCCAGGGTTTTCCACATGTCTAATATACCTGGATAAAAAGTGCTAATTGTCACCAACTTCCATTAAATGACAGCAGTAAGGCACAAAATATGCTTGATTTGCAGATGCTAGTGCCACTGGGAATTAGCAGCAGATTAATAATTGTGCAGACCTTGAACATTCCCCTGGCACTGCCAGCCTGGGTTTCCAGTGCAACGTCAGACTACAAGGCCTTTGTTTTTAGCTCACTTTCTTGAGGAAATCAGGCTTAGGCATTTGCACTCTTTTCCTCTGTGTGTTTGGCTGGCCTACCTTCCCACAATAATTTCTGGTTAATCTGAATAAATTTTAAAGGAAAGTAGAGGTTGCAAACATACAGTGTCCTTAGCAGTTTTGTGAAAAACAGCCAGGTAGGTAGATATAATCAAGCCTGAGCTTAAGTGTTTCAAATATCCCGGCTTCAGGTATTCTTGCAGACAAATAAAACCTAATTCTGTTCAAATTTTGTTGGCGCTGAAAGTAGAAGGGAGATGTGCCATATCACATACTCAGCAGGCAGCAACCTTGCATCCAGGCACCTTTACGGATCAGGTGACAGACTAGGTTCCCAGTTTGAGGTGATTTTTTTCTTTTTACAAACCTATATGCCAAAAAAAATCCTTTTTCACCTTGAGGTTTTGAGTGGGCATCAGGAGTCAGCTTCTTGCACACGTTCACCCTTGCTCTTTCTTTCCTCCAGATAAATTCAGGGGCCAATGCTTTACCTTCTCTCCTCTTTTCTTGCTCTGCTGCTGCTGCTGTTTCCTCTCCACTCGTGGCACACCCAAGGACACCACCCCTATGGCATGCAAGCTTACTGGCAGCTCTGGTGGCATTGCAAAGCTCATTTCTGCAGGCAGCAACATGATTATGGCAAAGGTGAGGGTGAAGTTGAGCAAATGTGTTTCAACACTTCTTTCTTTGTATTTATCACTGTGCCATAGCATTCCTGCAGCCTGGCCTGCTGCTGCTCCAGCTGCCTATGCAAACTCCTGATGGAGCGCAACAGCAGGAGCCGTCGGTACATAGCTAGCTGGAGCCGGTACTTCTCCTTTTCCTCCTTTTTCTTATTTTCTAAGGTCTCCATTACTTTTGTGGTCTTCATCCAAATGACACGGCCCAAACTGCAAGAGGCCGTATTGCCCTCGGCGCCGCTCCCTGCCTGCTGCGTGTGACAGTCCCCGGGGTAAGCCCCAGCCTTCAGGGCCTCGCTGGCCTCACCAGACACCCCTGGGGCCTGCAGCACCTCTGAGTTCGATTCACCATCACAGCAGGGGCTTATGGAGTGCAGGGAGGCAACGTCCACAGGCAGCAGGCTATCAGCTGCTACAGGGCGGGAGGAGGCACCTAACAATGCATCTACAGCTGCCAGAGGATGCTCAGCCAGCCCAGGGGCTGTCCTCTGTGCCTGGTCACCACTAACCATCTCTGGGCCAGTCAGGGCTTTTACCTGGGCCACTGCCCTGCTGGAGAGGACAGACAGTCTTTCTGGCACCGCTGAGCTTCCCTTGTCTTCATTAAGGTCGTCTGGCAAAGGGCTGGCAGAGCAATCAGGGGATGCTGTTACAGCATCATGAATCGGAAATCGGTCTTCATCGTCACTGCTGTTTTGGATCTCCTCTTCATCTCTTGATATTACAGTTGCTGTCTCAGCCATTTAATGCATGAGCTACAGAAACTTTCTGTGGACAAAGTGGAAGTAAAAGGATTTCATTTTCACATACACACACAGAGAAGCCCAGTGCAGAATGACATTTGAAGAAAGAACCTCTTTTTATATTTAAGCAATGGACCTACTACTTTTCTAATAAAGCACAACCCTTGGGTCACTTCAGGCCATTTCTTGTGATTTGCATTAGATGTTCTTTGAGACACAACATTAATCCAATAATAATTAAAATGATATACTGTACTATTAACATTCTCAAATCTTTAAAGGCAAGCGATCTATCCCTGCAGCACTGGCTGTGCTGACTAATTAAACAGAATACAGTTGTAAATGGGCATTGTAAGCACTTCTCCCATTTAAGAACACAGGTCTAACAAGTGTAGTTTGTAGAGATGGGCGAGTTATCGGGATTGATCAGCTTTAAAGGGAGGTGGAGGTACCACAAATAGCAGGTTGCATTTAAATGCCTTCTCCAAGATTAATTCATCTGCTACTAGTTTCTTTACAAGGTTGCCTTTTCCCCTCCTTTTAATTCTAACAGTAAATCTATATTAGCACCACACTAGCCAAAGAGAGGAAAAAGAAATCAAACACTTACCGAGGTTACTGGGGGGAAGGAAAAGAGTTACAGTGCATTGTGTCTGTGTATCATGTTTTCTTGAATGTGAGTCAGCACAATCTGGAACAGAAACATCACGGTGCTGGAGCAGGAGCAGCAACAGCATTACGCTGTTCCACCCAGCAACAACACAGTCAGTCCCAATCACAGAGGAGTGCAGGGCTGCTTTCTTACTCCTCAGTGGGCATTCCTCCCTGGCATGCAGCTTTTATGTCATCTTTGAGCATCCAAATGAATACCAGGATTGGATGGCACTTTTTTCCCACCTCAAAACCAAACACATCTGATTCACCCATTCTGCAGCAGGCAATACCTATGGCCCTTCCCATCCCCGACAGTCAGCAAGGAGGTAGCACAGCACCAAAAGAGGGGAGGCATCCCAGACTCAAATGTGCATGTTTTCCATCAGAGAAAACAGGCTTGGATAAATTTCAGCTGCATGAACAAGCTAAACCTAAAAATGAAGCAATCCTTCAGCACCAACTAAATGCTAAACATGAAGGAAGGCAGAAGCTGTAGACCGAAGTGGTTAATGTACACCCATGTTTAATGAGGCTGGCCTAATCTTTAAAGAGCAGCACTACATCCAACTAAACCATCCAACAAAACAATAAACTTTATCTGCACTTCTGATGTTCAGAAAAGCTACCTTCAGCACCATCTCTTGTTGCAGTGCCAGGTACAAAATTCACAAATGATCTACCTGCACCTACTTCAGTCAATTTACCACAGGGCTTCAGTTGCCCCAAGACTTTCTCTACTCCATTCTACTAATACAAATAGAAGAAAGAAGCAATCCAAAATACTATCTAAAATCTTTCTGCAGCTGGAAAAGAATGAAAGTAGATTCTATCTCCACTTCTACGTGTGCTACAACACAGATAATAATTTCTTATTTTTCATCTGCACTGACTAGCCTTCTTTCTGATGAATCTGCTAGGATATGCTTACAAACTTGAACACACAAAGCCTGGTTAACATTAATTCAGATTTGTACCCCAAGGTGTAACTTGAATGCATTTTTTGGTGCAAGAGATAATTTGCACTGAATTTGTAAAATAAACTAAACCTGCTGTGTTTATGTGCCAAATCATCCTGCAGATTATATAAATAATACTCGGAAGAGATTAATATCCAGTGAGTTAATATACAGTGCAAGTTTATATCTTGGTAATTCCTATTTATCTGAATCACAAGCTACGGTAATTGAAGAATATGGAATTCAGACAACGGGGAATTTACTGTGCAACATGTTGAAAAGGTTCATTGTAATACAGCATTATGGAGAGAGTCCTTTGGTTTCAGCTTCTCTTGTCTCCAAAGCACTGCAGACATATCTCCCACTCCAAAGAGGACAGGGGATGGGTGCTAGGTACTGTACATGATCTCCAGCCATGTCAATACTTTTCTATCAGCTATAGTACTCTGTTCCTCACTTCTACATTTGTAGCAATTTGCTGCAAAATATGTATTTTCTAATAGTGTAACAAGAATAGAAAAACATCCAGAGTTTTGGTGTCTGGGGTATTTTTTGTAGTTTTGTTTGTCTGTTTTTAGGTTTTGGTTTTTGTTTTTTTGTTATTTCTCTGCTGCTTAAATTTTTTTAGCAAAATTTTACTGTCAATACTCTTTAAAGAGATGGGCAGGGAGGCAAAAAAGTCATTTTGCACACCAAATTACTGTCACCAAAAATAATAATAAATGTTTTTTAGGTGTGGATCTGAATGGAATAAATAGCATCTGATGCAATCAACTAAACAATAAGACTCCAATCTAAACTCATTTATATAGATGGCTTTTCATAGAATATTCGGACTTTAGCTGTAATATATGAAGCTTAATAGCAAAAAAAATATTCAGTCCATTGGACTTAGAGAATCAGCAAAATAGAAATGGGCATTTATGCAAAATTATGAAAAAAATACATAATTACTATTGCTAAAATAGAAGTTCCATTTATGGCTAGGGCTGCATGCATGTTTCTATTATCGCACTTCCCTGCATTGTTAATGACTTCATAAAATCTCAGTTAAAGGATCAGATGGAGAGGTTCTAGATTCAGTTTCTGCCTGAATACATACTAAACACTTCAGCCAAAAAATAGAGATGCTCCAGTACTAAAGTGGGAAGAAAACCAGTCTTACTGCTGGGAATACTTAAGGAAACCTTCCAGGAGAAAGGTCTTTCGTGTAACCGACAGGCTGGGGAACAGGGAAAAAGAGCACACCTCGTTTCAATGGAAACATGTAAATTCTTGTTCTGAGATGACACAACAATCCTATTCACCTATGACTGTTACCTTGAAGAAGTGACTCCTACAGTTTATCTCCCTTTTATTTGCAATTTGACAGACCAAAAGAGACCTGAAAAGACCTTATGTTAGTTTCTTCTTCAAAAGGTGCATTGTGCTATTCCCCTGGTGAAGAAGTAGAAGAGGAGAGTTTGCTCCTCCTCCTAAGAACCTGTCTCAGGCAGATTCTGCTCAATGCCACTTGCTCACCCCTGGACTTGTTCTTCTGTTTGTGGTAACTTTTCCAGGCAGAAGCTGCTTCAGATTTCATGGTGAATGTTTAGGTCAGACCAACACACTGAGAATTTCAGGTAGGTAAAACGAAAGCCAAGATGCCTCCAGTTGTGGTTCATTGCCTTTCATTACCACCCACTCACAGGCTGATGCAACTGCAGCAGTTTCAAGGTGTTGATAGACCCTGGGGAGCCACCTTCAAGCTGTCAGTCTTGCACAGCCCTGAGAGGTCTATGCCAGCAGAGGCTTTAAATCCATCACACTCTTTCAGGCAATATTTACAAGAGGTGCTGCGCAACCTGCAGGCTCATAAATGAAAGCACGTGCTGAAAGT
This sequence comes from Ifrita kowaldi, assembly GCA_013398055.1. NCBI lineage: Eukaryota > Metazoa > Chordata > Aves > Passeriformes > Cinclosomatidae > Ifrita > Ifrita kowaldi. Next base: position 50,577 of record VZRS01002250.1, on the reverse strand, counting down.
CTCTGTGCTTGCAGGCTTATGGAATGAGCACTGAGCCATCACCGTGGGGATTTGTGTGGCAGCAGAAAAGGCCTGGGCACAGGGGAGTCCCTGCAGATAGCCAGGACAACTATTTCTCCCTTCTCTTCCAAATATGATGCCATTCTCAAGCAAGGAGAGACACAAAGACAGGAAGGTTCTTGGGCTTGTTACTACATTAAGTACAAATGTTTTACTAAATTTCAAAGCATAACAGCCAAACACATTTACAAACAGCATTAAAGGTGAGATAGCATCAGTGTAGACCATTAAAAGACCATGGCCTGGGATGCTGTGTTGCTTTGTATTTCAGTTTGGGGAGTATTTTTAACAAAGTATTTAAAAATATCCTCTTACACAGGAGTGTAATTGCATATTTTATATTAATTGCTCCTAAAGATCAAAAGCCATATTTTGTGTGTCAATGTACACACTTGCATGGCCTTCTAAGAACTCAATGAGATCCACATCTGTGCATCTGAGGCCTAAATTTTTCCCCAAAGATTCTTTAAAATCCTTTTACAGGGCAGTAAGTTGTAGAAGAAAGTCATATGTTCCCTTTCTTCTGCCTTCATACCCAAAACAGGCAGGAGTTACAGGCTGCTCTGCATTGCACCGGATGGTAACAGTATCCCAAGGGGCGAGTGGCCAGACAGGGATTGCCGTCACTCTGCTCTCATGCTCGTCCACACCCAGGAGTTTCTCCAATCCCTCTACAAACACACAAATAAAAAATGGAGCCCACCGATGACATCAAGAAATGCTCCAGGTATTTCAGAGTCAGGGAAAAGCATCATAGGACATCTCCATGACTTTCAAACAGAAGGAAATTAAGAATATGTACAGCGCTGCAGCACAATAGTGTGTTCTGGAAACATTTAAGAAAAGTAGAGTGAATACATGACTTTACCAGTGAGGAAAGGTTCAATGGTTTTAAACATGAAAATACAGGCCTTTGAGCAGGCTATCTTTATATTAAGGGTAAAAGATATTGAAACAATCTGCCACAACTGGTAAAAATTAGCAGGCTTGCTGCCAGCCTCAACAGAGCTGCCTGTCAGAGGTGCAAATCTCTAAAGGAGTAGACTCACACTACTTTCAGACTGAGTTTGAGTCGAGTGTGCAAGCTTCGAAGTCTTAAGACTGCAGGTGCCAAAGTGACCCAAGCACTAGGAAAGGCTTGATGACAACTCTCACTGCAACATTTCAGCAACTCTACCCCAAACTCTGCTTGGGCTTAGCTATTCCCAGGTACACAAAATGAAAAATACATTTATACAGCTTTATAAAGATATTTGAGAACTGAAATGTTTTGATTTTTCCTCAAGGCAGCAGCTGCTCCCCCATCATCTATGCAGAAAGCATTAGTTTACGATTTCAATCACCACTCCCCAAGTAAAAGAATAACAGCATCATTGCCCAAACCAGTCTAAGTCCACATTCCTGCCATCAGTTCCACAGAGTTATGTTTTTATGCTGAAGCAGCCACAAAGAACTTTCCAAAGTCTTGCTATGAACTCAGGGATCTACTTCACCTTGCACAACAAGCAGCTGAAGGTTGCCACAGAGGCCAAGGTGGGAATGGACAACCTGTGGGTACGCAAATCTGGGATTTTGCTTGATTTTTCTTCCTCTCGGCAAACCAATTTATATTAGACAGACCCAACTGGCATCAAATGGGCCAAATAGACTGCAGAAGAAGCACTTTAAAAGCACGTGTTAAAAATTCCAGCACTTTTCAACATGAAGGAAACGTCATGTTTCTAGAGTGGGTTAAGAATGCTTTGCAACAAGGACATCTGCAGCATATACCCCACAAATTAGTGGGGGGGCAAATAGAAATCTTTATAGTGACTTAAAAACCTTGAGAACTGCCAGTTTACCCCATTTGCTTTTTCTGCTTCTAATGGAGAGTATATGCTTGTCTATAATTAATTTTCATACCATAAAGGAAAATCTGATTATACACTGAAAAAAATTTTGAATTGGAAAAAATAATTTCTCTTAACTGTTAAGTGAAAAAAGTGTTCCAAAGTATCAATGTTTTCATTATTCTTTTCCCAAAATAAAGAAAATATTTTGTTTCATGGTAGCAAAATTAAAAGTAACCTTCTACAGTGCGGTGCTCCTGTTTTGATTTTTTTAACCTTAATTTTGTAGAATGCCCATCATTTTGTTGAGGAAAAAATAAAGTGATGGAGAGGGAGAGAAGAAGATGCAAAAGAATTTAAAGCAGAAGATCATGTAACCTGAATTACAGTGTTCCTATGGAAAAGGGACCAAAAAATTGCTCCTACTTGAAATATTTTGAATAACCTCCAGTATTAAAAGATTTAAACGTATTGCTCATGTACCGCAAGAACTCCATGCCTGGCAGGTGAATACTGGATTACCCAACCTAGCTGTTAGATTTCAGATGTGAAAATGAGCATGTAGAGAACTCACGTGTCTAGTTACAGTTCACATCCGATATGCATTGAGAGAAAAATCCTTTCTTCTAATGAATATGTAAACAGACTATGTAATTTTTGGTAATTGATGCTTATGCTTGCTTTCATTTTGACACTTGATCATAACTGACAAACTGGCAGCTGAGGAAGAAGAAAACTCTAAGCTATAAGAGTAATAAACACAGCACGGTGACAGATGGAAAAAAACTCCAGCATACATGGGAGGAAAACTTCAGGAAATGGGGCTAAGCCACAAATGGATAGAAAAATAATTGTTTAGTGCTTCTGCAACTTAAAACGAACATACAGGCATTTCCAGAAGCTAAGCACATTTTTTTTTTCTAAAGCAACAACATTAAATGCTTTTAAAAGTGTGTTTATTTTCTGCTTTAGCTGTTAAACCAAAATGGTATCTGAAGAGAATATTATGGAAACTACATTTAATACAAAAAGTTTTGTTAAAAAACAGTTTCAGATGAAGCACCTAAAAAGAAAATAAAGAATGGATGCATTCATGCTGTTTGAGTCTAACCATTTCCACAAATACTAAATTGACTCATGAGAAGCTTAACCCTGCAGGTCAGTATCAAGGACTGAAAAGTGTGCACCTACAAACACCTTCTCAGAAATTCTACTTTCTCATTCAGAATGCCTTGCTGCAGAGCCACACAGCTTTACTAATAGCGTCTGCACAGACTCACCTGCCGTCTGTTCTCCACACACAAACACACGCACACACGCAAAAAAAAATTCCCCAAGGTCATTTGGGGCTGAGAAGAAGGTCAGGCTTGTCTCACTCCTTAATACCTTTGAAGCTGCTAATGTGACTGAGATGGATGAGAGTGAGCAGGATACAAGCCTGTCTGTCAGCAAAACACATGATCTTAGCAATATGCAGTGTAAGGGATCTGAATCTCAGCTACAGCAGTTAACAGACTCCAAGAGGAAGAGAAGGCGCTTGGACCACAGGGCTTCTTGTACTTGACTACATTCTTACTTTGCTACATAGACATTGACCAGTAACCAGGATTTTTGCAGCCTGCTTCCAGTGGTTAGTACAGATAGTATTTTCACACCAGCAGTTTCATTTTTACATCCAGAGGCTCTTTGCTGAGTCTGTGTTAAAGTTCAATTCATTACCTGCTGAATTATCAGCTAAAACCCTATCACTTTTCTATGAGAAAAATTTTTAAGGGATTAGAAAGTAGCAGAAAAAAGATAGACACACACACACACATATATATATACACACAATTAATGAAAGATGAGCCTTCGAATGTTTGGAGGCTTATTTTAGAGATCTATATCTACAGATACACATTTCTTAAAGGAAGAAAAAATACAGAGTCTGATTTCTACTTGATTGAATAGAGAAAAGGCTAAGAAAGAAGAATGTGAGATACCAATCCAACTGAAGTCTCAGACTGAACACAAAAAACAACGCATCCCTCCCAGAAACAGTGAGCACAGTTAGATTCTGGATGTCAAAAAGAAGTAATGCTTCCTTGTACCACTTTTGTTGCCTGCAGCCTTGTCTTCTTGAACCTTGAACCACAGCTGAATCTCCCTGAACCCCAAGAAAACATCCTGCTAGAACCCCACTGGCATGTGTGGTTCAAAATCCTCCTTGTGCCTAGAAGACACTAGCAAGTTGTTATTAACTCCAGTGACACCAGGACACAATTTTATCCTGTCATGCTTTTACTGGACCTCCTTGAGATCTACCTGAAGAGCATTAAAAGAACACAGAACACAGTCATTGCCAACTGTCAGTGTATTATTTGTCACCTTGCAAGCTTTCCCCCATCCTTTCTAGCCCTTCTGCCAAGGCACCACCAGCACCACCTTTTTGACTCCTGAAGAGATCCCAATACTTAGTGGAAGTATTGTACTAATTAAGACTTTGAGAGCACTAAGCAAAAAACATCATGTCTGGCCTCACACTTGGCAAATTACTCACAGTTCCTTGCTTCCCTTCACAAGATTGTCTCGATAACAACCATTGCCAGTAGGGATCTGAGGCAATGAGTGCAGCAAAAACCCCTAACAAATACATGCCCACATATGTATCTCCACTTCCTTAGGCAAAAATAACGAGTCAAATGAGCGAAGGATCTGCTGCTCTCTTATGTATGGCAGTTGTGCATACACCGATGTGCAAGAAGCTTCCAGAGACTTCTGTCATAGCTTGTCAAATTGCCACAGCTTGTCAAATTACTGATTTCAGAAACTTGCACTACTCCCAAATGAAGGTTGCTGTTTTGTCATTTTAGAGAGGTGTCACACCTCTGAGCTTCTTTCAGTGTAGGTTGAGGGAATGAATGCATATTATGTATGCCAGAAGGAGGTGGAATTGGCCAAGTTGAGCAAGTTAAGGCAATCCAAAGCTTTGAGACAGGGGAAAAATAAATCTGTGTGGAAGGACACAGTACAGGCATAAACAACACCCACACAGACTATCTGAGGTCTTGCTTTCTTGCCTGGAAAAACAAACTCCTTTCTGAACTCTATTCATATTTACAGACAAAGCCATCAAACTTAATGGACAAAAGTACAAGTCATAAGTACAGGACACTTAATCTAGGTAATTTATCTCATCCTTAAGTGTTTTCAACATAGACTGGAGTAACTGCCTCTTGGAAAAAGCTTCCTTTAACTCCACTTTCAAATGATGTTAACTTTCAGATGACTAAGTCCAGAGCAGTTCACCTTAACCATGAGGCACGTATTAATGAGAGAGACTGAAAGTTCAGCCTTAACACAGTTAGAATGAGAACTGTTCTCACCCATGGAGTGGGTGATCCCTGCACTGCTACAGCCAAAAAGCTTCCAGCAACCTGTGTTTTAGGGGTTTCCTGAGCTTGATGCTGCATCTAGATAACTGCATTTGACAGTCGTTGATGGAACAATTTTCCTAATTTCCTTTTGAAGACAATTATGCCTTTTGGCTTCTAACATCCCATGGCGATGAATTCTGCAATCTAATTTTATGTTGCATGACTAGCATTAGCAACAGAGCAAGCCACACCTTTCCAGGGATTCAGTAACATGCTGACACCATCTTACTTTTGTCTCATTTAATCTCATGAGTCATAAGCAGTACAACAAAGTTTTCTACAGCTGTCTGGACTTTTCACCAATATCAAAAAGCTCTTTTAAAGCAACAGCTATCAACAGTCAAATGATCTGGTATGCTTTTTCACAGGTTTGTATTACACAGCTCATTCTATAAGTGAGCTATAAATTCCATAAACCTGAGGATGGCTGAGGCTGTTCATCAAAGGTGGCAAATAATAAGCAATGAATAGCTGTTTGCAGAAAGAAATGTGAAGCTGGGAGGGGACAAGGAATACTCCCACAGTCTTGGAACAGCCCAAGCAGGAAGCAGTGGAATCTCCCTGGAAGAGAAAAGCTAGGAGAAACCAGCAGGAGTTTTAGAGAGAGAGTGTGTAAGAGATGGGGAGAAGGCGAAAAGATGTCTTTGGATTTCCATAAGAATTAAATTGAAAAGGGGAGTGGGAGGGACAGTGGAGAGGCAGGTTAAAGGATTGTATTCCTGTTGTCGTCAGCAGAGAGCGAGTAGGAAAGGAGACCTGGACTGCCTCTCTCCCAGGTCTGCTGCCCTAGGCAACTGTTTACTTTGCCTTTGCCCAAGCCAGCGTAAGATGTTATAAAATGAGTTTCCAAAATGCTCTGAGTCACCAGAACATGGATGAGGTCTGTGGATTCAAGCCACCTTTCAAGATTATGAATCTCTTCTGAATATCCATTATGCCGATGATATATAACAAAATCACTGCTGTAATGTGATGCACATGTCAACTTTAAGGATACAGTCCCTGCTCAGATGGCATCAGCAGAGGGACACGTCAGCATGGTGGATTACCAGAGCAAATGCTTTACCATGCAAAGTGATGCAATATGTTTTGACAACAATTGTTCCCTTATGTTTGTTTCTGTGTCAGGTTTGACTTGACTATCTGCCAGGACAATGCTCAGGATCCTTTGCATTGCTATGCAGAAGCTGATTATGTGATCAAATGCTTAAAGCACATAAAATCACTTCCAAGATTCAATGAGATAGATGCGCCAGAAAAGTCAGTAGGTGTTTGAAATAATTGACGCTAACAGCTAGACCTGGATTTTTCAAAAGAATATGTGTTTTGTTTTGGATTTGGGGATTTTTGTTGGTGGTGGGGTGGGTTGTTTTTTTTCTTCTAGTGCACTATCATATACTCTGCCTAGAAATTCAGCCTTAACATAATGTTCATATCAAATCAAATTCACCCGTTAAGAAAGAACATACTCAGGGTCCTCCCTGAAGTGGAAAAAATGCAGTCTTTGTGTACAGCACATCCCCTGTGAGCCTTCGTACCCTGTGCACATGCCTAGAACAACAGAGCAGACTGCAGTGGCATGGTAGAGCTGATATTTGTAGGCCTGGGAGATTCAGCACTGAAATAAAACTCTTGTCAGCCCTTCACCCTCCATCTGTGACGCTGAAGTTTTTCTAATAAAGGCCAATACCCCCATAGAAATGTTGCGGGCGTAGATGGCTGTAGAAGAAGCAGGTTACCTGCTCTTATGACTTTTATGTTGCATTTCCAGACCACCCTGAGCCATCACAAAATTCCCACAGTAAGTAAGTGTGATTCCCATTCAAGAGACAAGGGCAGAAGGCAAACCCACTATGGCACTTGCCCAAAAGTCATGATCTCAAATAGAGGCTTCACCCTGTGCTCCCAGGTTTGGGTCTAGCCTGGTACCAGTGTCTCACTACACAGCTTTGCAAGAATTTTGGGCCCTCAGAGGTATTTAGGCACCAAAACCAAAAAGAAAGTGGTACCTATACACTTTGAGAAATCTGTCTTTAATTTCGCCATTCCATAAATCTCTTTCATGGAGACATCTTTCATCTTTTCTGCTTCACAAGCCAGTTGTGAAGCTTAATTACACAATGACTATGAAGTCCAGTAAATACAACATATATTAAGAGCAGTTAATGAGATTTCTGTCACTAATACACTCTACCTCCTGTGAAATATTACTCATAGGTTAAAAAAAAATCACAGACATATTCAATGTAAAGCCAATCCATCTTGATTACTTGCATAAATAATATGTTATACAACTCAGAAGTATTTATTAACACAAAATGGAAAATAGCATAGACTTTTCTGACCAGCATGAAACGCTGTTTACTCATCCACGTGTCAGTGGTCTCCTGTAGTGCTTGGAGTGACTGCCCCTAGTGCTGCTTGAGTAGGACCCCAGACCCACTGGGTACATACTTCCCAAGGGCTCCAGTGGCTTAGATACCTCCAAAGACCTAACAAGAGGTCACAGTCCCCAAGTACCACATATATCCACTGCAAGAAGATAGACCCAGTTTCAAATTAGGTGTACTTGGTAACACATTCTTACCTTACCACTGGGCCCCACGTATAAAAAAGTGTACATGACATCATTGCAGTTGCAATGTATTCAGCCACTTCAGAGTCCTCACACTGCTTTAACCATTTGTCCACAGTCTTTGACCAAAGTATCTTGCTCCATCAGAAAATAAGGAAAGGAAGAAAAATAAAAAAGTTTGTTTCCTGACAGAACAAACATACATCCTACCTACTCTGTATCTGGGCAAATATATTTCCTGTTAAGAATTATGGTATGGAATTCATACATTAATAATGCTTTTTCAGAGACCAGGCAGGAGTGATTTTCAGCACAGGACACCCACTACAGCAAGTTCTATTTATATTCACCAAAGGGAAACCTGTTTGTTGACCTAAAGTGTGACTGCTTCCTATTCCCTTCTTGTGAAATTGTTTAGGTCCTGTGGGACAACTGTACTGAGCTTTTGACACAAATATTAAAATTCTATTTAGATGTACAATGTTTTAATGCAAATTTTTTACCATAAAACCAAATGCTCCATTCAGTTAAATTAATAGAATTACAAAAAGATGTAATGATAGCAATTAAGTCTTGAAAATGCAAATTTTATAGTCAAGGACAATTACTTCATTTATAGTATACTGGAATGATGCCAGATGAAGGTAATTTAGATCCCCCTAGCTCACAGTTATATCATGAAGGATATCTTAATTTCATTAGTACAACAAAGATGGGTGAGAAGTTAGAGAATACAAAAAAAAAAAAAGACGGGAGAGAAAATTTGACCTTTCTGTTTTCATTGCAGCAAGAATACATAGATCTTACTAAAGTATTAGTAATATTTCTTCTACTCCTGCTTCTGAAAAAAATGCCTTTTTTTTTTCTATTAGCAGCAATGGAACATTAGTATGTAAAGGTCAGCTTCATTTAGATACTTAGAGCCAATGTGTTCATGCCACAACAGTTACACACCTCCCATTATTTCAGTTTTAAGGATGCATACACTGTTGGCTTACCAGGTCTCAAGCCATGGCCTCAGGGATGCATGGTTTTGACTCCAAGAGGAGTTAAAACGTTTTGGGGAAAAAAAATCTCACTCTGCTCACTCTTATAAAAAGTACTCTTGCCTCCTGCAAACAGGAAAGTCAAATATCATTAGTTTTTCGTTAGCATAGCAAAGAGTGATGAAGCAGGTGCAGAATACACAGTGATATACTACAGATTTCCTGGCCCGCTCATGTATGTGTGTAAAAATAAATAAATAAGAAAAATTCTGTTTCATGCATTTACTTTAGCACATTACTGAGTGTAAACAGGAGTTTGAGAGACTCTAGAGGTTCTTTCTTTCTTCCAAACAAGTATCCAGGGAAAGACATATTAAATATGGTGCAGTATGAAGTTTCAATAAAAGACCTTTACACCTACCTTTTTTTTTCTTCATGGCCTGCTGCAGCCACTGCAGAGAAACTCAAATTCAAGAGGCATGGACTCACCGGGTGACAACTGGCTCTAGCTCCACACTGGTGCATCTCCCCCATGCATCATCACGCTGCTGCAGGAATGTGGCAATGCAGGACCCCTGCCCACATCCCATTCACTGCAACACAACTTAAGGGTTAGAAAGCTTTTATCCTTCACCCCACCGTTTCCATGATGGCCAGCATAATATTTTCAAGCAGCAAAATGCACACATGCAACCCTTACTGGGAGGCGAACACAAACAAGTGAAATTGCTGTTATTCTGACCTACAAGTCCACTAGATTTATTCCTCAGAAATGTTCATCCTAAAAGCCAAAGAACGACTATGACTTAACTTTAGTTCATTATTGATTTTAATAACAGGGCTGTGGCTATTTAGTTTTAAGAAAACAAGCCTGTCCTGAAGGAAAAATATACCTTGAGTAGTATTTGTTCTTTTTCCTCCTTATTTCCGGTCTGAAATACAGCCAAATGCACATGGAGACAGTCTGGTTTTACTTCCTTCAAGATGGTCTTGTGAAATAAGAACAGGCTTGGTGCTTTTTTTCCTTTTACTCATCAACATGTATGCAACATGTGTGCTCAGGCACACCTGTAGTGCCACCCTTATTTTGCACTGATCTCACCTGTGGAAGCCTGAACATGCTGAAGAGCTGGAGAGATGCCATTGAATTGATCTCAGGATCTCACCCCATATTTCTGCAAGTCAAAGAAGCTATCAGTCACCCTTTGTGCTTGAAAATTATGGATGATATCCTGACTCACTGGAAAGTTATTGGCTCCCTGTGGGGTTCAGATTTCCTTCAGTCAATTCTGTCTTCTGTCATCCAAGAGAAAAATTAGGCATTGTACCAATATGGACTTCATCCTATGCTTCTGATTGTTAAACCCCTACTGCACCTGATGAGTTAGTATGAGCTCGTTGTTTTTATGTGTTTATTAATGCATAGCTGTATCATTCTGAACTCTCCCTCATTGTGGATGTTGTTTGGAGATTTGGCTTAATGAGGAGTGCTTGAGTGAGTTAAGCCTGGGTATGTTTGCACTACATTGTACAATACAGCTTAAACACTCATGTCATTTTATTGAAATGCATAGGTTTAACACCATGATAGTTTGTGAATCTGCCAAGTCTCAGCTGTTCCAGGGAGAAATGTTTTGTCCAAGCTACTCCCAACGTGTCTCAGTTGTGAAAAAAAAAAAACAAAACAGGCTGTGATCGTAATAGGATATTGATTAGTCTGGATCCCATACGGAACAGAACTTGATTCTTTGGTGGACCACTAAAAGGTCATACTGCCTGATTGCCCCACAGCTTCTAAAATACAAGAAATATTGAACCAAAACTGCTTTCAATTATACTCATGTTATCTGAGGCCTGGGAATGTAACCAAGGGCAGCATTTGGCCCATTCTGTTAAAAAATGGGGCAATACCCAGCATTTCATTTCATTTCATCATTAGCAGAGACAAACACAGCTCTGTCTACTCTAATTGATGTCATGCCCTAAAGTTAATTCCAAGGTAAGCAGGTGCAAATCTGTTTGATCCAAGGGCTTAATTTTTGATGGATCCGACATACAGTTATACGTGCTTAGTGTTATCTGAAAACTGTGGTTTGGTTTACATATTCATATATATTTCTGCAGAATGATATTTACAACTGTTTATATACCTCAGATCTCCAAATTCCTCAGTTGACCTGACTCTCACAGAGAGTTTGGAAACTCAGAAAGCAACTTCTGCAGTGCATATTTATTCTAAATTAGTAGATCAATTCTGAAAAAAAAAAGTTTATTTTTATATATTTATGGTGTTATTTATTTATTTCTATTTCCAATCCATACTGTAATGCTTCATACAGAATGCAATCCCTTTGTTACTCCTGACCTGCTTTGAAAGTTGTATGGATGTGATAATTTCTCTTTTCTAATGTTTTCTTCTCCTCACTTGATGAATGCTTGAAAGTAAGAGAAATTTTTTCTCATCATTTTCCATTTTCCCAACTTTCTGAATACTGGGCTGGGTTTCTTTTGAGATGTGCTTTGAAAAGGATTTAAGGACCAGCATTTAAAAGTCCATATTCTCAGAAACTGCCTGTGATTTTTGGAGACTTGACCATTTGTGAATCCAGTTTAGATTTCAAATACTACTTGATTTTGAAATATGCAGATCATTCACAAAGCCTTTTGGAGCACAAACAAGGCTTTTGGTGTCCTTTAGGCTTATTCTCCTCATTAACTCCAAACTGATATATGTGGGAACACTCTCATTTTTTTAAAGCTATGTCCTTTGAAGAAAATCAGTGAGAAGACTGGATTAAGCCCAGGCTTCAAGATTTCCTGATTCATTCAGAACTTCCTGTCTATTGGACAGTTCTCAGAAATTACAGCTATCGATAAAATTCAATCAACAGTGAAAATCAATATAACAATATTATATATTATAGTAATATTTATAGTAATATTTTATATTACTATATATAATGGAAAGCCAAAAAATGTTTTGTCTTTTTAAAAGATGAATAATGGCTTATTTAGACTATATGTATATATATGCCTTTCTTTTCCTTTGTGAAAAGGATGTGTTATAAAAAGAAAGTTTGTAAGACAGAAAAAACCATGTATAAAATTCCAGAATAGAATGAAGAGTATAGAGAAATATTTGCAAAAGATTACAGATCCACTGACACTATCTTGTTCACAGAAACACATCAAGTAATTTCATAGAGGAAAGCTTTCAGCTTGTTAGTGTAAAATGTTCTAATGCAACATTTAGCTTTCGATATTACTGTATCATATAAGGGTTTCATGTGCTTTCCAATATAGCTTCTGACTGGAAGCATTAGCTGATGCAGCAGCATAAATAAAGAAATGTCTAGATTTCTAAGGTTCCCAAAGGTCATTTTTATGAAAAGATCAGGGAATATGTTTCATTGAAATTAAAAAGAAAACTATATCAAGTTTAATAACATTGTTACTATAATGACATAAAATTCTGTGAGATGGTGTACTGTTTAATACTTGACTGTCACGTTTCCACAGTGAGCCTGTGAGGTGTGGAAGCATTTAAACTTTTTAAACTGAAATTGTTCTCGATTTTATTTCTGTTTCACTACCTGATCCGTCTTTTTTCTCCCTTGCTATAACACAGCTTTTTTTAGGTTGAACCTGATGCTTTCTGTGAAGTGCAGTGAAAATTCAGAGAGCTGTACCTCTACACCCAGGGAGACTTCTTGTGAAAATGCATGCCCAGATAGCCAAAAGCTTTCTACTCCAATTCATTTCCTCAATTCAGATAGAACCCCAGCAGTGATATAGGGCATGGCAAGGGGGCCACTGTCAGGACACAGCTGCCTTCTGGGATTTCTTAGTGATGGCATCATCTGAGATAGATTGATGTCAGAAGCTGTACCAACCCTCAGCCACCCTGCAAAAGGCAGAGGGTCCAGCTGGTATAACGCCTTTACTCCCAGGCCTGCATTCACCTAAACAACTGTAAAGACAACCAGAGCCACTGCCTGCAAAGTCAGATCAGTCTCTGGCTACACACAGCCTTTCATCGGACATGATGTTGAGTGCTAGGATTAGAGAAACAAAAATTTTATAGCTTGGCACAAATCTCAAAAATTTCGGTTTTCAGCTAACTAAACAAACCAACCCTTGTCCCCAGTCCCAGGACAGAAATGAGTTAATACACATAAACAACATGTAACATTTTGAGATCAAATGATCTCATTTAATTTTTTTTAAAATGCAAGCTTGGTTTAGAACATTTCCCCAGGATGGACTTTAACAGATTAGTTTAAGAGTTGTTTGGATTCATGAGTGTAGAAAACAGATAGCTGTAAATGTACTTGAAGCATTTATTAACATTCCTGACAAAGCAAAAGTCTGAAAGAACACAAAAAAGGGGACACAACAGCTACCAACACCCATTTTTATGCCCTTACGTCCTTACTTACAGGGCAGTCTAGAAGGCAGGTGACAGTTGTCAGCAGAGATTCTATGGGATATCTACCCAAGGCCATCTGTCAGGTGGGTCACAACACAGGTGTCTGGGGCATCCTTCCTTTCCCCTCACCCCTCTGCAATGCTTCCTCAGGACTCATCTCACACTGGCCAGGCAGCCCTCCATTCCTCAAAAAGAGAAGGTTTATTTTTAATTACTGCAATACTGGGCTTTCAGGAAAGGTTACTCAGGTAAAGGGCTCAAGGAAACCTCTGCAAAGGAGGTTTCAGAGAAAACAGGCAGAAAAGTTACTATCTCAGGATAGCTACACAGAGCCTTGGTCACAGATAGCAGAAAGCTACCTGTGTTAGAGGCAGCTATCACCCTGGTAAATTCTGCTCTCTCTTTTCCACAGGTGCATATGTAGTCAGGTATGCGTCCACAACACTTGTGAGGGCAAAATTAACCGATGTGAAGAAAGATAGGTGTCTAGAGGCAAAGGGAAGGTGTGACTGTTTGGTGAGGTCAGACGGAGGCCTATAGCAAGGGACCACGCCTTGATGAAAGTTTGTGGAATGGTGTTAGATTCAGCAGTTTGACCCAAACACAGGAAATAGAGGGTCATGAAATGAAGTATTTGGTTTTCAAAGAGAAAAATGGAGCTACTAAGTAGTCGTACAAATGAACTATTTGTTTGTCACGACAAATTACCAGGTTTTAATATTACAGAACAAAGAAGACTGCGCAGCAATATAATGGTTTCTTTAGCACTGATCACTTTTTTTGATGGAGTATTCTCTGCTATGATATGGTGAAAGCTACTGTGTTTTGTGAAAGGGGTGTCTCAGGGGAACAGAAATATAAAGAGTGGGGAAAAGACTTATAATAGGACGTCCTGATTAGTCCCCACCTCCCCCTGTAGACCATCAGACTGTGGTGTGCTAAGCCAGAAGGTGAAGAAAAGGCCAAACCTCACATTAACAATGAGTCCCCCTGCTGCTAAAGGTACAGGTCATCCTGGGTGAGGTCAGTTTTCTGTGGTGACTCAAAAGGATGATGTTGCTTGTGTCAGCAGAAGCTTAGCTATGGTCACAGACACACAGGTGTGGACACTGCTCCTCTTAGGGAACCACCTGGAGAATAGACAGGTTGCTGCACGTAGGGAAAGAGTTCAAGAAATCTGGGAAGGTAGATGGAGTTTGGGGCATCAGCAGGAACGGTGACTGTTTCCAGCCCAAGGTTACAAGTGAACGGGAAGCTGCAGTCCACACTTGGCAAGGCCAGGCATGCTGTGGAATAATCTTGGCAGCATCAGGTCTTTTTTTCCCCCTAGTTCAAAGGCCTAACCAAAGCATTCTGGGCACCACCAGCATTAACAGGGAGAGCCCAACAAGTCACTGCCAGCACTCCACTGCTCTGAACCGTGGCTGCTTTTTGCTTACAGGCACTCTGTTGTTTCATGTTTTTATGACACCAGAATACCCAGCCCTTGACAGGTGCTCCTGGGAACTATCATAAAGAAAATAAAAATGCTTCAGCTTTCAAAACTTCTGAGAAAACTCTTGGGGAAAACATACTGAAGTTTTGGTGTTCAGTGGGCTATCATACAAGGTCTGGAAATTCAAAATGCTGAACAGAAAGTTGGGATTTGAGTCCTTGAAAACAAGTAATTTTAGAGTGGTCTTAGTGATTAAGTCACTGGTGGCTATTTCTTCACTGCAATGGATGTGCCAGGTACCATGCCAAAAGCTCATAAGCTCATTTACAGAACTGCTCCACCATGGGTAGCTCAGTGTTGCATGGTCCTTAGGACAAAACAAATCCCTCAAAAAAAAAAAAAAAAAAAAAAAAAAAAAAAAAAAAAAAAAAAAAAAAAAAAAAAAAATAGGATTCAGAGTTATACCACAGAAAATGTGCCTGGGTCTATTTTAGTGAGGGAAAAAATTCATATAAAAAACGCATAAAGCGATGGATGATAAGACACCACTAAATGGTGTCTCCCAAGAATGAGACACAAGGTAACGCAGATCCTTGATACTGGATGAACCTCAAAGCTCTGTAGTGGCACTTGCTTGCTGGGATTGTTTTTCATAATGAAATGAAGCTGTTAATCCCAAGAGGAAGCTACAGAGAAGTGGCAGCCTAGCTGCCTTTCCATGTACACCGCTCACCAATACCTACCGTGTTACCGCTTGCTGGATTTATTGCACAGGCAGAATCTAAAGACAGGCAGGACAGTCAGCATGCTGCACATTGGCTGGATACCTGATTTTCCTGCATCACTACTCATCCAAGACCTGAAGATAAGTTATCAGGAAAACCTGAGGGCTTAGGCAGGGTGTTAGAAACACATTAAAATACATGGACTCTGTTGTTACCATGCCACATCTTTAAGGAGTGGTGTGTTGGAAACAGCCTCCTTTGCTGCATGGTAGAGATGTCCAACTCCAGCACCCAGGATGAGAAGAGGAGTCACACTCTTTGAGCACTTAAGCTATATCATATTTCAAGCGTTGTCAAGTGTTGGTGGCATTTGCTGGCCAGAATTTCTTCTGCTTATCGGAGAGACTGGTTTTGTAGTACACAGGTGGGTGATCCCAAGGTAAATTCTGGACCTAAAATCAAAGTTGGCCTCACCTATCTGTGACGTGGGACTTCTACTGCTGGTGTCACAGGAGTGGAAAAATAATAGAAGCTATGTCTATCAGAGGAACATCACCCAGTGTGCCAGGTCACATTACTGCAAAACCAGAGTGCTCCCCTTCTCCATCTTACTGTAGTCCTCCTTTCTTTAATGAGGAGTGAGTTATAGTCAATTAAAGGTGAGTGATAGGAACTACAGGGAATACATTCCTAATCAAATATGAAAAATTACCATATACCTTGTATACAAATTACATCATGAACAGAAAGTAGCTATGGTTGATTGAAGCAATTAAATGTTTTCTTTAAGAAAAGAAAAAAAACCTCCAGTGAGAATATTTTAGAAAATGACTTTTTAATCATCTGTAGAACTGCTAAAATTACCCTCTCCTAATAGTTTTAAAGTGTTCCTTAGTTAGAATTAACTGCAATCCCTTTGCAGAACAGACAAATACTTCCTCAGGAACCTGTTTAGAGGAAACTTTATTTTTAATCACAAGATCACATCCATATGCTTTTACATAGTTCAAATAAGACTGCAGCAGCTCTGAGCATGCTTCCCTGCTGTACAAACACTGTACAATTTGGGAACCATTGCATGGGAAAGAACACGTTCTAAAACCAGTCAGGAGGACACGGCACAGAGTAAGATTCACCCTTCCAGCAAGAAACATTAATACTGATTGAAAAATCAGTTGTTTCAGTGCTATCTGATGTATAGTAAACAGCATCCTGCCACATTAATAAACCAACTAACACCTTCAGTCTTGCCTGTTTCTTCATCTACCATTATCCCTGTGGATACTGCTGGTTCTGCATGGGTAAGGACAGATTTGGGGAGGGGAAGGACTGTGGTCATCTTGCTGCGGATGAGCAGTCTCTGCTCAGCAGCATGATGAGGACATGTGCCCTGTGGGCAAATGATAGGGAACTGCTTGGAGTAAAACAACAAACCTCCCGGGCATGACATGCCCCAGTGTTCCACTTCTGCCTGCCCTTGCATAGGAACGCTACCTGTTTGCACAGCCTGGGCACAGGGACAGGCATGGGCAGCCAGCGACTGGCCCCTGCTGGCTGTGCCAGCCTGCACCTGATGTGGTGTGAAAAAACACACCAAATGAAAGCAAGGGGCCCAGAATCAGACTCTTAGAAATGGCAGACCTAACAATGGTCCTATCTGAACAGAAGGAACACATGCTCTAACAATTGTCCAAATTAACATCGGGAATGTTGCCAAGACTGCTGTGAGAGTTCAAACCTTGTCTCAAGGATACTTGGGAGGCTGGGAGAACTAAAGGAAAGGGTGAAAAATGCTGAACACAGCCTATTTGGTCAAAGAAAGAGTGCAGTTTTCATATAAACGTGATCATTTTTAAACTTGGTGGAAAATTCACAGTATTATTCCTTCTTCTGCCAACTTCAACCATGCCTTCCCTTTGTGCCTGCAAAACAAAGATAATTATTTTTTACTCACCTGCATAAAATGCTTGAAGAACTCCAGATGATTGAAGATACAAAAATGGAAAGGAAATGTGTGTATATGCATGTTTATATATAATTGTTATTATTGTTACAGTCTGGCAAGAAAACAAAGGTTATTTCTAGCAAAGCTTTGGGGGTTTTTTTATAGCTTTGGAAGCTGTTTAATAACTAGTGATCAGATGAAACCCAACTGCTTTTGAAATCAATGAGAACTGGATTATATGTTGGAGAGGAGGAAGCATTAGCAGAAAATGTTTATATTACGTAGTATTTGTTATCTTAGATAATCACCATTTCTGCCTATATCTTCCAAGAAACTCATTCTGTTGCTCTGAAAAATATGTAATGATTTCAGGATAATTTCAGAGGCCAATCCCTCTGAAAATCTTAACCCATAATTGAAATACTTCCAAACAGTGTGTCAGATCAGTAAAATCAGGCTGAGGAGGACAAGTGAGGAGGCCATTTAATCATCTGACTCAAAGACTGCAGTGTATTTTTTCTGTTTTCTTTTCCCACTTTTCATCTTTAGATTTAGGATTTCAAATTACTTCTTTTTTTCATGCATATTATATAAATCAGCCAATGTTAATAGAATGTCTCCTAAACATAGCTTAATTGTTTGCCTTTCAGTTTCCTCCACTATAAAAGTTAGCAGCAACTGCAGCAATTCCCTCCATGGACTAAATCCTGGTGACTGCCCATTTCCAGGAAGGCTGGAACAGTGTGTGTGTTTCATGTAGAGACAGTAAAACAGACATACCATTGAAGTGAACATTGGGATATTTATATAGTCATACAGTTTGGCTCTGTGCTCACTCGTGACATGCACCATATCCCTGCAGCCAAATTTTTCTGTGATTCAGTTCTTCTGTGACAGCTCTACTGTGCCCATCAATGCATTGGAGATGTCAAGAGTTGAGCTGGCCCTTACCACTCCATAGCTTCCTGAACTGCCTCTACTTCCCTACAACAAGGAGAAAAGGAGATGTTGCCTTACACCACCATCTCTATTTTTAACTGTCTGCCTTCTGAATCAAATGGAATCACCCAGCATTTCTCAGTGGCATTTCTCAAGTGATAGCTGGTGTATGAGACTTTCAATCCACACAGCACAAACTCATCTCCATTGTGCAGGGACTAGGCTTGTGTTCAGGCCCTCAGCTCTTGCTCTTCATGCCTCTTAGGTCTTGGTGATGTAAATGATTTTAGCCCACCAGTTTGAGTGCTAGGCCTTTCCAGACTGTAAGGGCATAGTCACTAACACTGTGGGAAAGATGTGATTTCAGAAGACTGCATTAAAACTCTTAGAAGGAAAGCATTGGGCTAATACCGAGGAATAAGAATCTGGAAGAGTGCCTGGGTTCACAAGAAAAAATATAGTTTCCACTACAGCTTGTCAATGAATATTGAAAAAAGATGAGTGATGATTAAGAGTTTAAAATAATCTCCTTTCCACCCTTTCACCTGCCTCCAGTCAAACCATAAAGCCAGCCATGCCCCTGGCTTACATTATAATGGAATTATTGTTCATGGAGGTTTGGCCAGTCAGCAGTCAATAGTGAAGAAATGACAAACGTGTGTACAAGGGAGAGCCTTTGGAAAAAAAAGAGAAAGGAAAGAAGAAAATTTATTATTGCCAGTCTACTGATGAATGCAGGCATTAGAATAGCAGATGTAGAGCGTATAAGGGTCTGGAGAGTGAAAAGCTAAGTGTTGCCTTAGAGCACCAGGAAATGGAGCCAGGGTTGTGAAAGCCATCAAGCTGCCTGCGCTCTGCATTCCTTAATGTACAATGAAATGCTTTGATAACCGAAACCAAAAACCCTAAAATGGCAAGCCCTTCCTGCAAGGACCCTTGAAATAAGGTTTGCTGCTAATGTGGGGTAGCTGTCAGCGTAAGGGAGAAAGACAGGGGATTTGGACCTCTGCATGCTGGAACGGGGACATTTGCTTCAGCACGTGGGACTGTTGCTTGGGATACACTGAACAGCAAGAAAAGTACTAGGAAGGATGCAGCCTTAGCTCCAAGGTAATGGATAATCCAGAAATAGCTGTTTCTCTTCCTCAACCTTTTTAAACTGCCACAGGAGACCTCTTTCCACTCAGAGCTCAGTTATTCTTCAGCATCGACTTCTCAACACACCACTTTGGCTTTCAGAAGTAATCTGTTGGACAGGCTAGAAAACCTGTGCTGAATTCCCTGGCCTCCAATGTTTGGCTTCAGTTAGCAGAAGATTTGCCCCAAGACTAAACATGTGTAATATTAAGCGTAACCTTTTCTTAGCTTTATTGTTCTTGCTCCTAAATCTGAATTATGTATACCTTGGGTGTGTTTATGTGTATTTGAGTGAGGGAGA
Source organism: Ifrita kowaldi (assembly GCA_013398055.1). Taxonomy (NCBI): domain Eukaryota; kingdom Metazoa; phylum Chordata; class Aves; order Passeriformes; family Cinclosomatidae; genus Ifrita; species Ifrita kowaldi. The sequence goes on along the minus strand of VZRS01002250.1, from coordinate 30,800 downwards.
GAAACTCAAATGGGCATGGAAAATGTGGACTCCATTCACCCTACATACGCTGTAATATGAACAGACTCACAGAGGTGTGTGGGCATATATAGACTTAACCACATCTACTGTAAAGAGGAAAAAAGTGCTGAGAAGCATTTTGTCATGTTTTCCACTTGAAATGTGTTAGCTGTGGAAACTCAAAGAGATCACATTAATGTTTCTTCTGGTAGTTTTTTTCTGATGCTATTTATTTTTCTTGTGCTATTTGTTTGTTATTGTGTTTTGTTGGGAACTCGAGAAGTTTGTGAGGTGGGTTTTTCTCCCCTTTCCCCATATCTTGAATATATGCACACATTTGAATTATGACTTTCCTACAGGAACTAACAGCTGTATGTGCAAATCATGCATATAAATCAATTACTGAGGTCTATGTACTATAAATGCACCCATTAATTAAGCAATGTCAGATGCTATGAACCATGAAGTTCATTACATCTTTAGCATTCAAACCAAGGATTATTTGAAGAAGCAATACTACGTTTACCTAATAGTTAATGAAATTAAGCCGGGTTGTTGCCAACATTCTTATTTTATGCCTAATTCAGTGTTTAAATGTTTATGAATAAAACACTAACTGCTGAAAGCAGAAATGTTGAAATGTAATTACTGGTAAGTTATAACGCACTTGAGGACTCATTATACCAGACTTGGGAGTTTTAAGATCACCAGTGTAACACAGTCTCCAAAAACACAGATTTTTTATGGGCTAAAAGCTGGAAAGACATAAATGCTGTTGAATTTGTCCTGGCTGAGTGGAAATTTTGATGATTGTGGTAGTATGATTTATGGGTATAACATTTTCCAGTCATTACGTGGTTGCATTTCACCATTGTGACATGATTTGCATATGTGAGTATCTCTGCAAATTAACTTCTGATGAGAGCTACATCTGCCTGGATTAAGAAGCTCCTATCTGAAAACCAATCCAGCTGCTACCCTGAAGGACCTACTTAATAAAAAGGCAATCTGCAATGTCATCATCTATAGTTTTTCCATATGTATGTCCTGATTTAGATTTAAATGTAAATATTGCATGACAGTATTCGTTACTTTGTTAGGGTTTATTCTGCCAACCAAGAAGCACTCAGTGATGTCAGTGCGAGGATTACTTCTGCTGTGTAGCACTCTTACTTTCCTCCATTTCAATAGCATATCTACAGACAGCTATGTATCAAGAGCTAGACTGGTATCCATCACTATTGTTCAAAGCCATTCTTAGCCAGATGCATAAAAAAAATTGAATTTAAAAGGAAACAATACAAAGGAAAGAAACAAAACCCTAAGACCCTCCAGAAAAAAAACAGGGAAAAAGAACTGCAAAAATCTTTAGCCGAACATCATCTTCTGCTGCTGGCTCAGCATTTCCTAGGATCAGGTTTTTCAGCTGGAGGATATGTATCCATAGAAAAATGGTACAGACTCTGACAGAGAAAACTTGCATGTGGGCTCGGAATGCAACTGATAGACACGAGAGATAAAGTCAGACAGACAGGGGAGCATGGAGGGAAAATGAAATAATATTTTTTTGCAGAATAATGGTAAATTACTATCAGACTCTTCCTGAGCACTTGGCAGAGGCCAGTAATTTTTTTGCAGCACAGTAAAATACGAGCTTGAAGGAGGAATTTAAAGGAGAGTCATGAGGCAGGGTTGTGTAGGAATTGTGAAAAACAGCAGTAGTGTTTTTGGGCACTGCAAAAAAAAAAAGGAGGGGGGGAATTGGGATGTGTAGAAGCCAACATAACCACTTGGTGTGGAAGACTGAGGGGAGTGTGGAAGAGATACTTGGAGAGTAGTAACACAGCCAAAGCAACTGACAAGCAGACTTCTCCTTGGGGTGGCCTTCCAGCAGTTTACCAAAGTGGTTGGATTGCTTTGGACAGGCTCTGAGAAAGCAGCACCTTCTCCAAGATGCACAGTTGTGTATCTGCAAGGCTCAGGAGGGACTGACACCATGCCCTGGAGAGTGGGCAGCAGCGGTGAGAAGCACAGGGATATGCTGCACATGGAAAATAAAGAGAATTGTGGACTTCAGACCAGATCTGAGATACTTCAGAGACAGAAGAGAGGGAGAGGAGCTGGTATTTTTGAGTAGAAGGAAAGCGGTCTAAAGAGGTGAGGCAGCAATGGGAGTCAGTAGCAGAGCGAAAGGAGGTGCATTTGTGTTCGTTCTGACAGCACTCAGAAACAGAGAGAGGATCAAGAACAAGAGCCTTTAGTGAGTAAAAAGAAAGGTAAGAGAAGAACCAGAGAAAGAAAGCAACACTGACCTGAGAGAAAAAATATTTAACATGGGATTTGTGTGCTTTTTTAGGAATAGAAGAAATCAGATATTTTTACTTTGTAGGAAGCATTTTAATTTTTACCAAGATTTTAAGATATATAGCAGTTATTGCACTGAATGTACGAGCTTATCCTTTCTTCTCCCCCAGAAATGTACCAACATTGCTGCTGCTTGAACACACTGCTTCTGTTAAAACAATTCCAATTAAATTTTAAAATTGTGACAATAGAGCTAAATTTATAATGAATTTTACTTATCACATGAGTTGAAAGCTAGACATACAGAAGTAAACAGCCAAATCCCAAGGAGTAATTAGAAACTGTTCCAGCAGTTCATAGGGATAGTCTTAACTAAGGCTTAACTATGTAGAAACCAAAACCACACAGTAATACTCATACCACAGTTATAAGTGCTTTTGGTCCCAATGTTGTAAACTAAAATGCTACTGGAAGCACAGCTCAAAAATGGTTAAAAACAGAAAAAGTGTTCTCCCACTATCATTCAATAAGAGGCAGTAAATAGCTGTGTGCTAAACAACATGAAGTCTAAATGCTAGACTGTATGTGTGAAAATAAATTCACGCACATACACACAAAAAAAAGTTAACAAAATATCTGCAGGCAAAGGCATAAATAAGCCATGCCCCAGGAATTAAACACGTGCAAGTGTATGAACCCACCCATTCTTAGACTGAGCAGTGACTTACCAAGTCTTCATGTGAATGTAGCACTAAACAAGAAAAGGATGGCAGAGTCCATGCCACAATATATTTGTATATGCCATTTATATATGTGCTCTCAGACTGGAGCTGGATTGCTCCTGCAACGACATGGAGGCAGAGATATTGCCCTGCCTTCAATCCCCTGTATAAATCTAAGTCTGTTGCTTGAAGCCTCAGAACCTGCAGCTGATTATCGCCCCATATAGCAAGTTACTTCCTCAACGGGTTACATCCAAGGATGTTCAGCACCGCTGAATGCAATCACATGTGAAAAGGTTAACAAGGGAAAGACATACTTAACCCTACCAGCATTCATGAACAGCAATGAGATTCATTCCAGTGCTGGTAATTCTTGAATCAAGACCTCTGATAGCAAATATGAATGCAGACTAAGAGAAGGCGGAAGGGATTCTCTCTCTAAAGCACAGCTGATCTCACAAGTTAAGGAGGGATAGAGAGCAGTCTGGGAAGACTATGCAATTTTTATCCAGTGCAGGCTTTGTTTCCTCCTACAGCAGCTGCTTTCAGATCCCACAAATTAGAAATGCAGAGTCAGCAGCACTGAATGAACACATTGCCTAATTATAAGTTCCTCCTTATCAGAAAGCATTGGTTTTATTACATTTTGAGATGTCAAGAGGTAAAATTCCTGATATTGTGTGTGTATGTTGACAAGGAAGTTTCACGTACTGATTGCGTGCAATAAGAAACGTAAGAGATTTCTCTCAGTAAGCAGAGATCACAGTGGTCATATTCACAAATCTATCCCAGTGTAATTCCCAAATGGCTTTGTGAAGGTCTGAAGAAGCAAAGGAGTAAATAAACTCGTTCTCTGTCAGATTTACAGTTGTTTCTTCAAGAAGGTCTGCCTTGATTGCTGTCTGTCTCTGTCATTCCCAGGTGGGTTCACACAGAAATCCTTAAATGATGTCAAGAGCAGAGGGAGCTCGAGCAGTGACATATATCGGCTCTCAAATTATTGGGAGATATCTTGATTTTATTTGGTCTGGCACCAGGAGTCACTCTTCTGCTCAGCACGGAGAAACACAGCACAATATGTCCTCACAAGGGAAAGGTGAAAAGAAATTGTATTATCTTAGTGCATCAGATGCTCGTTATAGCCAGCAATTAGAAAATCTCAGGTGTTAACAATTCTTATTCAAGCCTTCTGATACTACACACTGTTACATAGGAAATACAGTGAATATCAGGTGTGACAATGCCAAGATTTGTGTTTCTCAACTGAGCTCAAATTAAAAGACAAAGAAACCAAAAAACCTCAAAACAAATGGACAAAATCAAAACCACAAACAAACAAAAAAAAAAGGCAACAACAACAAAAAACCAATCCACACCAAAAATAAGCAACTCTTCCCCTATCACTTGGCACATCCAGGTAAGGAAAGAACAAAGTATGACCCGAGCATACATATTTACTTTTAGAAAAGTTAATTCAGTGGATTTAAGTGTAGGTGATCTTAATGTTTTGCTTGCAATCCCTATCTAACAAGTTGGCAAGAAGTTTTTCACCATTTTAAGTAGACTCTGAGCCTTACAAGCCACTTGCCATGTTTACAAATATGGACTAATGTTTTGCATATTGTATATTTTAGATAGGTTTTGAGCACAATAAATCCCTGTAGCACAGGGATGTAGTTACAGTTTTGCCACTCAAATGTCTGTGGAACAATTTTAGGTAGTTACTTCAGAAGGAACACAACTATTGCAGCACAGATATACCTTTTGTTGGTTTTGATTGATAAAACCTAGCCCAAGAGCACAAAGGGCCCAGCTGAAGCTAATGGAAATATTCCCTCTGTCTTCTGTGGTCACTGTGTTAGGCTCTGGGTGCTTTTACTATTTGATGATTACCTAGTAGTCAATGATACTGGTCAAAAATACTGGTATTTTAGTCTCATTCCTCAGAATTAGGACATGCAGTCCTTCTCCCATTTAGTATTTTGGTCCAGAGTGCTCTAGGAAAAAAGAACGAATTATCATCCTACCTTTAGGGATGCACAGAATAGTAGGACAAGACAGAAAAGCTTGCACTGGCAATATTTCAGCTGTACTTGCATGGTGGATAACCAGAGTCCTTTCATTTTTGTGTACGTTCATAAGAGGCCAGAAAAAACAATGCAATCTTTGGCATTGTGGTGTAAGTCCTTAAGCAAGTGTTCTAGATACGCTCAGATGTGTATGTGGATCTCCTTTAAAATTAGATATACTGATCTTTTCATGATTCTGTTTAAGGTCATAATAAATAACTTTTTCATTGTTTTTAAACAACTGAAGAACATTTTCATTTATCTCTTCACTGCACTGACTTCCTCTAAGACCATAATTGAATAAATGAAAAAAATTACCTTGTATTCCTTCAGTTCCTGCTCAGTAAGCTCAAGAAGTTTCAACTACCAGGATTCCATTTTTCATCTAGGAACCCACACATCCAGAGGATTGTTAGCCTCCGTCTCTCCTTTTTTTTTTTGTTTTCATGGGATCTGGAGAATAAATGGCTTTTCTCAGAATATTACACCAGCAGCCCTATCTTGTTTGTCTTAATCACCTAAGAAGTTTATCTCTGCCTCAGTTGCTTGATTAATCACTGATTATTTTCCTGAGTGAGGTGAAAGGGATCACATCCTACAATATTGTCATACCCCTTTTCTTTTGTTGCCATGTGCGTTCGTGACAGCTCCCTGGTGTAGGTGGGCAAGGTTCCAGCTGATTTTGGAGGGAGAAGGGTTTCATCCAAGGTCGTACAGTGAAATGCACATCCAGATGTCAGGCACTGTGGGCATTCATGACTCTGCCATTTGAAATAACCCTTTCTATACTTTGCACTCTGTAAAATTCAGCCTGATCAAAGGCAACTTTGGCCCTAAGGCCCTGTACACACTTACTCTTGTCTCTCTAGATCTCACTTCTCTTAGCCTTGCCCCTCTTGTATTTATGTTCTTGGTGTTGTAGTCTGGATTGCATTGCATCTTTTCTGTAAAGGTCCGGTGTCTGGGTAGAAAGCTGATCTAGGACTGGTGAAGGAAGATTTTGGCACCTCTTTCTGTAAAGCACTGGGGTATCCGGAGGCTTTTTTGGTGGAAAATGAAATTCTGTTCAATGGCATTCTGGGGTAGCAGATAAATCATAATTTATTCCTGGGATACCTACGGTATAGAAGAATCTAAAAAAAATTGTGAGCATTTAATGATAGAAAAAGTATAATATTTTAACAGAAATTGTTCTTGTACTGTCATGAACAGCCTCATTAGTTTTTCTTTGATAATTAGCTGTAACTGTTTAAAAATTATTAGCTGTATTGAAACAAAGACTTTTGAAAGAGAACCAGCATGAATACTTATTGTTAGTGAATTAATTCAGAAAAGCCTTGATTAAGCAATATACACCTAATTTCACATAAAAATGCTGAATTTTTTCCCTGAAGATTAACTGTGAATTCCATTAATACGAAGAAAGTTATGTCTGAATATCAATTAGAGCTTTGAGAAAGTATACTTGTGTGCTGTGTTAGAGACAGTCTGAGTCACATATGCAGAGGACCCAAAAAGAGTGGAGTTAATGGCTTCAGCTTGTCTTCGTTTAGCTGGGACCTATGTAAAGGCTCAAGAGTGTCTGTGATCCCCAGTTAGCTCTGGATTTTCCCCGGGTTTTGGCACATCAGTTTGTGCTTCACTTCTGGAGCACAGAAGGAGCAGTAGCTGAAAATCTCCCGCCAAAGGCAGCTGCACCAATAAGTTGATTTTTCTCAGGTCTTGCCCGTTTTGTGGTCACTTGTACCCCAGATGCTACAGAATTAGTACACTCCCTTTGTGTGGCCAGCACGTGTTCCTCCAAAGCCTCAGGGAGTCAGTAAGCATGGCAGCACAGGAGGATGAGGATGGGCTAGCCCCAAAAGCAGGAAGGCACGTGCCCAGCTGCACACCAAGTTCCCCTGGCTGAGAGATTCTGTGACTCTGCACCGCATTGTCTCTGCTGGAGCCTCCACCACTGCCATTAACACTCAATCCCTGCCATCACCCTCCCATGACAGCAGCCAGGCAGTCTGTGCTGCACCACCAGAACCCCAGGACACATCCCATATGGCAGCACCCCTGCTGGCTGTCCCTTACTCTCCTTGCACCCTGGTATCAACTTGGCTGTGTCTCTGGGTGCCCTTTGCGAGGCTTTCTCACAACCAATGCGCTTGAGAAGGGCAACAAAGTGAGGACTTTCATGCTCAGCTGTCTGTGTTTCACAGCAAAGTTATTGTCTCTGAGTCTCTTACACAGGTAAAATAACCCACAAACATTTCTTCCAAAGCAACCCTTGGCTGCCTAATGAATCAGGATATTCAAAAGACAGACATAGGTTCAATTTTATTATAAAAACAAAATAATATAAAATTGTGAAAAGGATATGATACAAAAGTGTGTAAGACAGATTTGCAATTAATTCTCCTTTTTCTTCCCTGGAATTCAAACATACCTCTTAGAGCAAATGGGCTGAGGCTTAGGACAGTAATAAATCTTTGATTTTAATATAATTTTGAAAGAATCACACATCTCTAAAAGATTAGGGAAATATAACTTTATTTTAATGCGAGTAGTATTTTACTGGACCCTGGCAGGGTATAAGAGAAATTATTATTTTCTCATTAGTCTAACTGCCAGCTAGCTCTTCTTACTTTCCTTTTCTTCACAATGGAGGGTGTCTCAGATAAAACACTACTTAATCAAATTAATTAAGAGGGAGTAGATTTCTAAAGAATGAGTTTCAGAAGGAATCAGGCCAGAAACTTAGCATGTTCAACACTTCAAATGCTTTTTCAAGTTCTAGGCTTCAGTAGTATTTAATTGTTTTCTTGGGTCAGGTCCTAATAGTTTGGCTTTCAGATTAAAGCAGGGAAAATTTTTATTAGACAAAAAGGTGCCATCAAATGGATTTATGAAAATGTGGACAAGTTGTTGAAGTTCTTGTCAAAAAAATTTCTTTCAAGAAATTCAGTGTTGTCAGTGCATTCATTTTGTAATTAAATGTTTTGACAATTCAGGTTGAAACAATCACTTGTTTGAAAATTCCTTTTTGCTATACAGTTGTGAAGTGTGAAATCAAAACCACACCTGACTTGATTTTTTTCTAATCAATTGTTCAAAATAACTGTTTCATGCCAAACTGAAATAATTATTTTTTGAGCTGTCAGAACTGCTGATGAACGCAAAAAAAAAAATGAAGGAGCTGGAATAAAAGCAGTTTGTGTACAGAACTCAAAATTTGTGGGCTACATATAGAAAATCCTTCATGGATAGTCTATTGTAACTTTGCTTATTCCATTCTCATATGCAGTTGTGTTAACCGCTGTGAATGCAGAGTAACTATACAGTTCATTTTAGTATGTATATTGAAAACAATACTTATTACTTCAACTAGGACACATTCATCTTCTAGAAAGAACTATCTAGTTGTTAGTCACTTGTGACTAATCCTTCATTATTGTATAATGCTCACTGTAAAAACTCCCACAGGGACCACCTGTTGTGTCAGGCTCTACAAATCAGGATTGTGAGATATCACAGCCCGGTCCAGATCTGCTGGCTGCTGGGTCTCAGCTTGTTGCAACGGGATCCCACTGCAGTGTCCAGCATGTTTCAAAAGACTGGAGTACAAACTGGATCCAGGCCATCCAGAAATCCTCTCCAGGCGCAGACCCTTCTTTCCCCCCTTTTCATCAGTGAAAACCTCTCTTAGTGATAGGCTCCTGGTAATGATTGCAGCCCAAAGCTTTAGAAGGCACAATAGCATTTGGGCCTCAGGACAGCAACTGAACACAAGCTGAATTCCAGGGTGGAGGAGATGCCTTCTTGTAGGGCATCTCAAATTTGAGATTCTCAGTGTCGATCTCCAAGGATTGGTAACCATCCTGGTATGATAACACCACACCATGGAAGAGATACGGAAATACTGTTCAGTATTTATGCTGCTGCAGAAAAACCTCGGGCTAGACACAGATGCACAGGTCTCAGACTGTCTATGTCAGATATGACAGATCTGCCATACCAGAATCCTGCCCATCCACTGCAATGTTTGAACAACCATCCATCTTTGTTCCGCAGGTATGTTTTTTAGGGACAGAATGATAATAAAGTACAGAGATTAAGGTATATCACACATCCTCCTGTCTCCTCAAGGGTAGAACGACTTTGTAGACCTCTGGTAAACATCATGAGGCTTAGAGCAGTTCCCCTCAGACAGATCTCACCTCCCATGGTCAAGTCCTTCATGGAGACTCAAGGTGTCACTTCTCACTTCCAAGTCCTTTAAGGAGAGCACGTTCCATTTGCACTTACTCAGGGTGATTTAATTCTGGCAAGAAAGACAACTTTCTCGCATGAAGAAGCACATCTGTTTGAAATGGTTCCTAACCCTTCTTTGGGAAACAGGTCAGCTGGGGAAAACCCTGTCTGCACTCTGGTGGGACACTGAGGTGAGGGGATGGGGAGCGAGGCATTAAGGGGAAGAGGTATATCCACAGTTAACAGACCTTTTCTCAAGCTGAGTTCCCGAAGAGAAACACATCAAAACTAATGAGAATAGAGCTTTTCTTTGCTCTTTCACAGATCTGTGACTCAGAGGGTCTAATGTGAAAATGTGAAAATGTGTGATTTTCTTCTCAAAGGACAGCTATGGCATATGTGATATACATGAAAACCACGAGAATCTTGCAACAATCTCTGAAAGCTCATCTATCTCCATTTACCAATTTTCTCCCTTCTTCTGTCCCATACATCATAATCAGATTGCCAAGTGTCTAAGGGGAGGTGCCAAATATGTTGAAGTAAGTATTTCCATAGTGTTTTTAAAGCATTTCAAGAGATTGCTTTATTCCTTTTTTTTTCCTTAAGTAATATCAATTCAGTAATGAAGCGGAATTAGCTGAGATCCATGTGATACAGACAAAAAAAAAGAAATTAACAGAAAATTGGACAGAAGGGTTTCTGAAACTAGCCATATAGAAATGAAGAAAGTCATGTAACCAAGAGCAACATACTGCAGATTTTTTTTCTAATTGTTAAAAAATGTTCCTTCCAACTCTTGGAACTTCTAGTCCAAGTTTAAGCCTGAAGCAAATTTTTACAGTAAAGTTATAAATCCATAAAACCAGAGGTTTATTATGGAAACACTGGCACAATTCTAACTAAAGTGTTGTGCCATGGGGTGCCTCTATAATAAAAAAAGAGTCTCTGATCTTGTATGCCAGCCAGAAATCTAGCAACACCCAAAAAAAAGAAGGACAGAAGTAGATGAGACATCAGCAATACCATTTCTGAGATAAAGCAAGCACACAAAGTCCTATGGAGTAAAGGATTACAAACAAACAATTTGTCACAGCTTTGAATAAATACAGAATGGGAACCGCGCTTTGAGAAAATGATGGGTTATTAAGGTATGGAATTTAATATCATTGTCAATCTATAAAACTTTTACAACCTAGTCTTATTTGCACAGAGATTACATCCCCAAAGCTCAGTGCCAAAGACACATGTTAATAAGCTCACAACTTTTAATTAAGCAATATGTATAAGTAGATTCCCATTAAGCTGTGATTTGTGGGCTAGTTCATTACAGTGGGTTCCAGCCACCAGACACATATTCAATACAAATCAAGCAGCCTGCATATTATCCAGCTTAATGTGAGCCTACTTGGGATATTTTATCACCACTTCAGATTGGTGGTTCAGAGAACTATATTTTTTTCTAAGACTGGGGGCAGCGACCAGAACCTTATAATGACCCCATGTTGTTTTCTTAATGAAACTATCCATCTGAATTGTTTAGTTGCAACCCGTAATTATTCATACAGCTAATCATAGTTCTGTTATATACAACATGTATATGACATTCAGCCAGAACACATTTGCTCTCATTTAAATTAAATGGTAAAATAAGGCACAAAAGAAGGAAATATGGATACTAACGAATGCAACAACAAAAATAATTCACACATTTTACTCCAAAGAGAGTGATGACATTTTCCAGGTCTTGGAATAACTCTCTTTTGAGTTCCTGAATTATGCTAAAATTTCTGCCCCCAGTTTGTGACACAGTGTCAAGTGGAATTTTTTCAATCACCTGTACTCATGACAGTGTGGCATGCCATTTCACATTTTTCTTGCTTAGACAGATTTCCCATTGATTACATCAGCAGTGAGGATTGTACAGCAATTTGATGCAACAGTCTTAAAAACAAGATGGGTATTCTGCAATATTTAACACTTTTTTATTTTTTGCAGGAGCTATTAGTTCATGGATCATTGGATCATCATCTAGGAGAAATTACTACAGTCAGATTTCTGGAAAATAATACTTCATCATGCATTTTCTTTTGGTATTCCTTCCATAACAATAAGTGGATGAATTAACTTTGCTACACATTTACAGTTATCAAGAGTGACAACTGTTTTTAACAGCCCTTTGTGTAAGGATTCTACTGTATTTCACTGTAAGGAAATATAAATTTTTTTAACCGACTGACCTTTTCTCTGTAACCTCTCTTTAGCCCCCATAAAACATACACAAAATATTTAGGGTTGATTTTTTTTTTTAATTTATATTTTCTATTTTGCTACAGAAATATTCGCTAAACGACCAATCCTAGATAACGTAATGATGTTACCAAGAGATTTCCAGTATTTATTTAGAAAGAAGAATTTGCCATTGAGCCCCAGGTACATCTTATTCAGTATCTTTCTAACACCAGCAGCTTAGCCATGAGGTTTTATGAAACCAGGGAGGGAATAAGACCCAGCAGAGGAGACTCCAGGATGAAAGAGAAAGGAGTGAGCTCCTGAGAAGGAGATGTGAACTACAAATCAAGAAGACAAGGAGAAGAGAAAGATCATAATTAGCCATAGCTCTAAATGTAACAAGAAGAATTTTTCAATCAATATGGTAAGCTGCTTGTAGCCAATTAAAAGACTGTAAAGTAGGGACAATGCCATATGTAGATTAGGCTAGTCTCGTAAAAAGAGCCTTGAAGCAGTGTTGCATAGTTCATGAATTGATTTTCCTTGAAGGCCGGAGAAAAAGGAGCTGCAATAACCCAGTCCTACAGTAACAAAAGTAGTACCTCAGAAAACTCCATTCAGTGGCAAATGAGTCAGAGGAGTTTTACACATCCCTTTTATACCAAAGTTTTGCCTCACCAAACCATCTTTCCTAGGATCATGCTCGTGCAAAACTATAAAGGAGAGGATTTGGGTTTTTTTTATGATTACACTATTTCTGAATAAACTAAAGCAATGCAGACCTGGGAAAACCTGTACCTCTGCTTTCAGCTTTAATTCACCCCTGAATCCTAGCACTTTGCCTTTGCCAGCTCTATGGGATACTGCAGCATACGGAGGAGTGAGGAAACTATTACATTTGCCGGAAGCTAAAGTGTTAAAAACAGTCTCCTGCAGAGGAAGCGTGGAGTCAAGGAAAACACTCAGACATATAGCTGTTGAGACAGGAGCAACATTACAGCCATTAAAATCAAATGTCAAAGAAGGAACAATGCCTATTAGCTTTTAGAAACCAAAAATGAACAGTTCAGCTTTATCAAACAAATGGGTTGCACTATCCAATTACTAACTTCTGATAAGCACCACGTCAATTTTGAAATTGTACTGCTGAGTCCGTGGAGAAGAAAAAATAAATCCCAGTTATCCACATAACAAGGATAAAAGGAAGCCAAACTGCTACAATCCTGACCTAATTACCCAGGCAAATCACTCCCCTTTCTGGAACCTTGTAGAGCCAGTAGAAACACTGTAGCATTCGCTGACAAAGCTCTGACCTTGTATGAAGCCCCTTTTCGCTCCTCTTCACGTCCCATCTGATCAGAAGCCTTGACAAGTCCTCTGACTGGGTCCCTCACCCAAAGCAGTATCTATCTCAGCATCTTTGCATTTCATCCTACCCAGGAGTATAAAGTCTGGGACTGTTTATAGCTCTGTTGAGCGGGCTTTGGAAGTCTGCAGCCTGCAGAGTGAACGCGACTCCTTATCCAGCACACAGAATTTTGCGCAGCTTCACAGAGCAGCTCACACACGTATGAGAGGAAACCATTATCCTATTTGCTTCTTAAGGCTGATGTCCATGGTGTTCAGGGAACATACAGAGGCTTCCATTCCTTCTTCAGTGTTGTTAAGTCTGAAGCTGGTTGGCAACTCCCATTTTAGTGCTATTTTTTTACCCCAAGGTATGTGAGTGGTAAATTAGGCATGGGTTGAGTTTCTCAGCACCAGAGTATATAATTGAAAGGATAATGATAATAATAATAAAAAACCTCATAAATTACATTTTATGTAAAGTAATATGCACATACTTCCTGCTTTCTTTTCCATCTCGGTCTAAAACGAGCATTAAAGTCCATGTTTCATCCTCAGCCAGTGGGCTGTCTGTAAGGACTCCTAACTCAAGGTCTGTCTTATCACTCACAACATCCATAATCAAATAAGAAACACAGGATTTCCAAACAAAGCTTTAAACCAGACACACAGACACAGAGGGCAGAAATCCACTTCAGTCACAGTTGTGCTGGATGAGGGAATGACAGCATCACTCCTACCTGTCCTCACCACCCTTCTCTCAGAGATGACTGCACTCAGAACTGCCAGGAGAGTTGTTCGTGTGAATGCTCTCACACCTGCTTTGGCTAAACGTGGCCCTGTGAGGCTTGAGCAGCTGGAGCAGAAGGTATTTGCTGCTCAGTCTGAAATGGGTGAGGGAAAGCTCCCATGGGAGCTTCTCCTGCATGAAAAAGCAGCTGTAGATGATCTCTTCAGGTGGCACAGCTGTGCTCAAAGGAGAGCACGTGTCCACAACAATAGCAAGGGTAGAAGAGGAAAGCTAGAAAATTGCAACCTGAATTCAACATCTCTCAGTCTGTGCTCACTATTTTCTTTTGAACCAAGCCATGCCTGTACTGGCTCTTTTGACACCCTTTCTAAAATCCCTCAGGCGGTCAGAGGGGCAGAGACAAGCCTTCAACTCATACATTCAGCCCCAGACTCAGGTAAACTGTTGCATTCCTGATAAGGTAGACACATGTGCATAAAGCTGCTGGTTCATAGTGAAAAGTCAGCATTTAAGCGTTCTTGGTAGGCCTATGTAACATGGTAAGATTTTCTGTGCTTAAAAAAAAGCAGGAGGGAGGAGGGGGGCAGAGGGGAATAGGGGGCTGCAACCCATTCCTGTCCACCACTTGTTGATGAAAAAATATCATGTGATGAGACAATTAACAAATTTAGGCTTTTTCATGTCTAATTTGAAAGATATGAGAAAAGTAATGCACGTTCTCTGATAGCTCAGAGGCTCTCTAATATATTCACAGATAATATCTGTGGAAAAAAGACAAAAGCCTTCTAACAGTGATTTTTTATTGCAAGATAGAAAATAAAGACTTCAACAGCATCAACAACAGACAAAACTTTGGAAAGGTTTAAAATACAGAGCCTTGCCACTGAAATCTGTCCTCCTCTCATTCTGTACCCATGAGCACACAAATACATGCATATTCTTGCACAGATTTTAGACACAATCATAGCTGTCTGCTGCTCCAAATTCACTGTAAATGGTGAATTTCTAAAATTCATCTGAAACAAGAAGAGAAAAAAAATCCTTTCTTTTTTTTTCAATTTTATTATTTTATTATGTAAGGACTCCATGCCTTTGAAGTAGGAGGCTATTATAAATATATGCCATAGTGCAGATGAAGAAGTTTTCCAATTTCATTAACAAGTAGCAAGATCTGTGCATATATCTCCCACACAGAATGTTTTAGAAATATGCCCTATTATGTCTAGTTAAGTCAACCTTGTGTCATTATTTCCTATTAGTGTATATGACAGGATTGGCATACCCAGAAAAGATGCATCAGAACCATTACGTGCCAGCCAGGAAAATGAAAAAAGAAATTCTATGTTTCAAAAACTACATTAATTATCATGTTCTCAAATATTTTGAGAAGGAAAGGTTCTATCAGTTAAAAAAAAAAAAATAGTCTGTTGTTTTAAGGTTTAAGGAAGTACTTTGAATAAAGTTCTAGTATAACAGAAAAAAAAGGCCAATTTTGGAGCGTATATTTAAGTAGAAAAAGACAGGGAAATGAGAATGAAAAATCAACTGCATGAAGAGAAGAACGCATTGCTTAAATGCCTTGTTTTCTAACATATATTTTTTTAAAAAGATACATTTTATTTTTCACAAGGGAACTTTTTGAAATAGGTCTATATTTTGCAAAATACTTCTTTCAGGTCTAATATCATTATCCTAAACTATTAATGGAAAGAGTTCTGCTGTATAAGGCTGCATTGATTTCACTAAAGTGTTAAGCACACATTAAGCAAAAGTGGAAAGAGTACCTGTTTTGGGAAGATCACATAATTTCCACAAAACCCCAGAAATGTAGGGCCAGAAGAATACTCAAAACACCTCCAGCCAGCACTTGTACTAAAAACAGATTAACTACATCACTTCCTACATGTTTCTCTTTATTGCCGAGTTGACCTTGACTGGACATCAGTTGCCCACCAAACTGCTCCATAGCAGGATGGGGGGCAGAAAATAAGATGGGAAAAAACCCTCATGGGTCAAGATAAAGGTAGTTTAATAAATTGGAAGCAAAGGAAAACAAAGGATTTTATTCCCATCAGCAGGCAACGTCTGACCACTTCTTGGGAAGCAGACCTTCAGTACTTGCAGCAGTTGCTCCAGAACACAAATGTCATAAATAACGAATGCCACCCTGTTGTCCTCCTTTCTCTTAGCTGTTATTGCTGAGCAGGTGCCATATGGTATGGAATGTCCTTTTGGTCTGTTTTAGTCACCTGTCTTGGCTGTGTCCCCTCCCAACTCACTGCCCATCCACAGCCTACTGGCGAGGGGGAGAATGTTGGAGAGAGAATGTGGGCATGTCCCAGCAAGGGCCATAACACCGGCATGGCAGCAGCACCTTTCCAGCTGCCAACACAAAGAACAGCACTGTGAGGACTGCCATGGGAAAATGAACTCCATTTCAGCCAAACACAATACACTTTACAAAGAAAACAGCTTTCAAACCTAGTGATAAGAGGAAAATCAAAACTGAATTCCCCAAAGAATGACACTTCACAGAAAATGAAGGACTCAAAATAGCTTCATGCGTAGGCTCATTGATCCTGTAATTTTTACATCTGAAATGTAATTTTCTCTCCTTCTAACATTTGATCTGGATAGTGAAGATGCATCTGTGGTTCAAACCTTGGACCTTCTCCTGCATGTGTCATTTCCAAGAATTTTGCTGTGTAGCTCCTGACAGGTGACTCCTGTTTAGGAGGAGGCAGTGGCTTAGGAATGGTTTGAGACTCTGAAAGGTTTATGACTTCTCACATCTTCCACGTCTTCAGACAACAGATTTGATTGTCTTCCAACGCCCATTGCTGTGTAAGAAATAATGTTGCTACGTGATAGAAAGGTAGCCCTCAATGTCAAAACCTATTGTGCTGTAAATTCTCACATCCCCATTGTCTTTAACCGAGCAGCCAAAAAGTACCTTTGCTGAGGATCAGGCTCCCCATCTCTAGATTACTGGATAATAATATCCTATCAAGGAGATATAAGACTGAATCAGAAAAGCTCATCAAAATGTTCAGTGACATGGCAGCAGATTTATGAGAAAAAAAGATATCATTATAAAGAAGGGGAAAAAAAAGGAAAGGTCATATTCATTAGTAAGAAAGGAAGACCTAAAGAAAGTACAGGAAATTATAGATCTACCAGTACTTTGGAGTTTTGTTGTTAAGAGAAAGGGAGGATTTCTTAGCACGTTTATTAAAATGAGCTACTACTTCTCCTTACTTTTACATTTTCAATCTTTTTATTATCATAGCAATACGTCTTCTACTGCTTCCTTAAGCATTAACGGTGGATTTATTTAATAAAACTGAGGACTGAGCATCACTGAAAGTACTGTTTCCAATGGAATACTCTCATGCTGTGATTGGTGAAGTGCTAAGTAATTTGCTTTTAATGCCAGCACACACCACTTAGCACTATATTTAACTAAATGATGAAAATCACTCATTTTTCATCCCCTTGCTTAACTGGTGCTCAGTGTAATCTATCTACTGTACTGTGAGCCTAGCACCAGATATATTCTAATAGACCCTGCTCTCCAATCTACAACAAGCACTTTAATTTTTAATTCATAGTTATGTCTTTATCCTTTAATAGAACAGAACTACAGATGGGGAGTATGTTTTAGATAATAAGAGCACAGTAGGTACCCAGGGAAACTACACCACTAAAAGGATTCCTTATTTACACTTTTCAGTAATGACTACATATATATAGCTACACAGGAGAAAATTGTTGCAAAGGAACACTGCATAGACAGGCAATTACTATCCAACTATAACTGAGCATTATGGATGGTGCTGCTGCTAAGAGCACTTCAGAAAACAATTTCAAAGCCAATGCCACCCACTGCATATTGACCAACAAACATGGGAACTCATAGGATGAAAGTTATCAATATTAATAGGTTGGATGCTACATTTAAAAAAAAAAAAAAAAGTTAAATTTACCTAATATTTAAACATAGTTTAAATTCAGCTTTCTCAAACATGTAATACACAGAATTGTACATCCTAGAACAAATGAAAGTCAGTGGAGACATTCCAATATAACTGGAGGAATAAAAGTAGTCAGTCAAGTCCTTCATGCTGAACGAAGTTTCAGTACTAGACCCACATCTGTTAGAAAAATCAACGCAGTCCTATCAGAATCAAGCTATGGTGGTTCCATGGTTCCACACATAAAGTCAGTCCTACCATCGGGCTAAATTCCAACACTGTATTACCAACACTGAAATCAAAATCTCACAGAACCAGACTGGGATATCTTAACTCAGTGGTGAGAAACCCAAGGTACAATATTGCCCAAAGGGATTTTTACCATTATAGTCAGCTATGTTGAAAGGCCAAACTGAGGCCAAGGAGATGCACATTGTAAGATGCTGCCCACAGCATCTTGGTATGGTTGCTCAGAAACTGCACTAGGTTACTGGGTGGCTTCTCTTCAGTTAGTTTCTTTTCCAAAGTTATGTAGAAAAGTTTAGTGTCAACAGGCAAAGCAAACATTAAAAGGCAGTTTTATTTCTGTTATGAGAGAGAGAAGTCATCCAAGTCGTATCTTATGCAATAAAAGCCACAAAAATCACATAAATTCTTGTAGATATTCAGAAGATTTTTAACACCATTTCTATCTGTGTGTAAGTCATAAAATAATCACACACATATGCACTTGCACACAAATAAACTGGAAAAAAACCAACAAGGAAAAAAGTGGAAACCAAACCACTATCTTGCACACCCAAATTAAAACTGTGCTCAGGAGTGACATTTAAACCTTTAGGTTACTACCTAATGTCATTTACTATTTAGTCAGGCAGATGAGAACTATAGATTAAAGTAATACTATTAATCAACAATGCTCAAGATATTGGGTAAGATCTTACAAAGGTAAATGCATTTGAAAAAGTTTTACCATACCAGTGTGAACAAAGGGACAACAGAAAATCATAACATGATAGAAGAATGTCACTGATTACTATGTTAATTGATTACAGAATTCAACATAAATGATTCAAAATAGCAGTAAGGTAAGCTTCTTCCTGCTTCCAGCTTCATTTTCAGGACAAAAAGGAAGACTGAATCAGGATGTTGACAGTTTGCCCTGTATTTCTCCATTTGCCTCTGACTTTGATGGCCTTGAATGAATGA
Organism: Ifrita kowaldi; assembly: GCA_013398055.1. NCBI lineage: Eukaryota > Metazoa > Chordata > Aves > Passeriformes > Cinclosomatidae > Ifrita > Ifrita kowaldi. The sequence continues at coordinate 11,953 of VZRS01002250.1, read as the reverse complement.
TTTCACTTTCTTGCCTGTGTTCCCCTTCCCACCTTCTTCTGTTATCTCTCATAGTTCTTGCCTTTGGGACATGGTCAGTTTCTGATACATTTGTATGGAGCCAAATAGAATAGGCGTCGATTGGTTCTAACTAAAGAGAACTGGCTGGTTCTAACTTTAATACTAAGAAAGCATGAACATAACCTCCAGGTTGCTTTAAGCTTCTGTAGCTCACAGGGAAGCAGGCATGGCCACCATGAAAACCTCAGAAAAAACAGTCTCTCCGATCTTGTAAATTTTGCAGCATGTTGGGACTTGGCAACAGAACTGGTGGATGAAGCCATCATTGCTCCTCTTCTGGGAATTCTCACAGCCTTGCGATTACAATAGTGTTGTGCTTTGAACAATTACTGAAAACACCGTCAATGTTTCAGTCATGAAACTTGAAAAACAAATCAGCAACATTTTGCCCTCCACAGCTAACAGGTACAAGCAAAGCTGAAAAAGCAAAAAGAAGGAAACCTGAGAAATCTAGGGATTTCCCACAACTGGGAAGGGAAAAAAAAGTCATATGAAATATAATTATGTTTGCATGATCCAATCTGTGATCTGATCCCGTGAGTTCACCACACTGCTCAACTTGTTGAAGCCACAGAAGAGCTACGAAGGGAGCATTCACAGGACAACACTGCACGGGCAGAGATGTGGCCGTCAGAAACGTAAATCCTATCAGACAGTAGCCATACCATGGATGTGGATCACGATGTAAACATCTCCACAGACCAAGTGTTATTGCAGCAATTAGCTCTTGTCAGAGACAATGGGATTTCCTGAAGATTAGAAAAAAGGATGTATAGAAAGACATGACACAAAGACACCAACAACAGGGTATGACCTCCCTCCCCCAACAAAAGGGATATAGGAGCAAGAGCCCATACACTAAATTTACCAGTTTTTCTTAAAAAAAAAAAAGTGTCTTTTGGGCTCATGTGAGCTTTCCAAGGTTTCTCTGTTAGCAAACAAGATTACTGCGAATTTAAGAGTAACATAAGGTACTTTTAACTGAACTTTACTCCTTAGAGGGCATTAGAAAACTGACAGTGATAGGACTCAGCTGAGTGCAGAGATCTTGTGGAACCAGGTACAACGAGCCTGGATAAAGAACAAGAGGAAATTGATATCTCATAATAACACAAGTCATGCCTAAGGACACCCAGCGTGTTCTTTAGTGCTCTGTCATCAAAGGCCCTGATGCTACCTTTGGTCAGGAGCAACTTCACTGAAAACTTGACACAGACATTCCACTCTGCATGTACTTCTCTAGGCACTGTGGGGGGGCCAGTGGTTCTCACTACACAGTGGAAAACACAATACAAGTCTGAGAGATTGGGACTTTTGCACTTAGACCAATATGGCTGGAAACATACCCAAATATATGTACAATAACTGCTTTAAGCCTGCCCCTAGCATACTTTAAATGCTGGTCCTTGCCTAAGTTAGAACACTCTAAATGCATTACTGTATTGAGATTCTGAATGGAAAGTGTGACAGTGTTTGTGTAAAGGACAGCACTTCAGCCTTCAGCACTCATGCAACAGCTGATGAAACTACTCAAGGATGAAGACACATTGGAAAATACAACTGTGAAATTTCAGCTCTCCCTGATAGCACCCTTGCCTTCCCAAAAGAAACTGTGTTTTAAAATTATTTTCTTTTTTCTATCCCTCCTATCATTTTATATTTAGATATCAGGATTGATTTTCAGCCAGGCACAGAAACTGAAAATAATACCTTGCCACCTTGCTGTACTCTTTTTCCTCTCCCTCAGCTTGATACGTGTAGATGCACGCAGCACACTGTCCTTCTCCCTTATGCGCTCCTGGTCTGTGCTCACTTCATTACACAAAAGACTTTCCTCACTAATATCACCAAATGCCTGAAAAACAGAACAGACAAAACCAACATATTATTATGGCAGCGTTCAGTGAAATATCAGAGGGAACACAGATGACTTTGAGTACCCTTCCTCACCCCTCTCTTCTTGCTTTCAAAATATCACATCTTAGAAGTTTCTGTGTGTGTGAAATTTTATTCTGTCATACTAATAACCCAGCTTTGCAGCAGCTTACAGTTTAGCTTTCATGGTTCAGTTCCACTCCTGGGCTTATAACAATTTTTCTAACAGTTCTGCCAAAATATTATAAAGTAAAACTTACTGTAAATGAATTCACTAATACAGATAGAGCAGTGAGATTAACAATTTAAACACATGTGAAATGTGAATTTCCCTAATTTTTCTCACTCTAAATGCTTTAGTAAAACAGTCGAATGGGGATTTTTACGCCCGTTGCTTTTCATAATTTCTTCTTATGATGTTCTTGACACATGGAGAAGATTTGAGTGAATAAAGAATACACTTAAAGAGGAAATCACGGCCATGAGAAGGAGATGATGTTATAGGACTGGAAATTGGTTATAAAGCCAAGGCACTGCATCAGATTCAGCTCAGTTCATTAGTACTTACCACATCATATGTCAGATCCTCAGCTTGTGTCATGTGGGTGGCATTTTGCACAAGAGCGACCTGACTCCAATTGTTTTCATGATTTGGAGTGCCCATACAAGAGAAATTTTGCCCAGATGAATTTGAGCAGAAATCAAATTTCAGATACTGAGAAGTAACTGAGCTCAGCTCTTTCTAGCTGCTGTTACCCAAATGTTAGCATGAAAAAGCAGGTTGATCCAGTAATACAGTAATGTTTAAAGAATTTTGCTATTCTCAATCTAGTTTAGCACAGCTATAATAAATTTTACAAACACAGGTATGTGTAAGAGAATAACCTCTAATTTCTATTGTATTTTTTGTGTATTCTTATTATCTGTCTGTTGAAGCATCTTACAATCTTTATTGTACTTCTGGTTTTGATACACTGTGAAGCTAGCAAGTGCTATTACTTCAGGAACAGAGGGAAACAGGCAACACAGTAGATATTCCCCACCTCACATGAAAAGCTGAGACTAAATATTGGAGTGGTCTTGTGTATCCTACCTCCTAGGCAAGTTTCTCTGTACCAGGCTATTCTTTCTTCTCACCTAGATAGCACTTACACAGAACACCTGCTACTTTGTTTGTAGTTTTATTCTTTCAAACTAGGAGATAGTCCAGTTTCAGGTTGTCCAAAGCTGTTTCTCTCATAGCATAAACAATCACCAGGGCAGGTCAAAAAGAGATACAACATCATAGCAGGAATTCATAGCAACAGTTTAGCATTATACAAAGGAGATATAAAGGGGGCCTATAGCATCAGTGAGCTAATAGAAACAGAAATATTTTTCCAGTTGCAATAATCTGAGAAAAATCTGTGGAAATATCATCAGTGTATACCCGGAGTTGCAACCCTAATTCCCGAGAAGTTGGAAAACCAATTTTATTTTATAGAATCATTTAGGTAGATTTGGAAAAGACCTTTAAGACCATTGAGTACAGCCATAAGCCTAACACTGCCAAGTCCACCACTAAACCATGTTCTTAAGTGCCACATCCACATGTCTTTTAAATGCCGGGAATGGTGACTCAACCACTTTTCTGGGCAGCCTGTTCCAGTGCTTGAAAACCCTTTTCAGGCTGTCAAGAAATTTTTCGTAATATCTAATCCATTTCCTCTTGTCCTGTTGCTTGTTGCCTGGCAGAAGAGACCAACCCCCACCTGGCTACAACCCCCTTTCAAGCAGCTGTAAAGTGTGGTAAGATCCCCCCTGAGCCTCCTTTTCTCCAGGCTACACAACCCCAGCTCCCTCCTCTGCACTTTGTAAGACTTGCTTCTATGCAAAAAAAAAAAGAGGGTATAGGGGATATTTAAGAGCTCACTGTAAAAGCCTTTCCTTTGGTGCTGGTTAACACATACCAAGAGCTCTTTCAAACCTGATCGTTCACATACCCAGCATGTCTGACCGAAGCAATAGGAACCTTTGCTACAATTAAGGAGCTATCGTTTACTTGTGTACTTTAAATTGAAGCTTGTATAGATATGTCAGATTTTTAAACTTGATCAGATATTGTGCAGAGTTATGTTCTTAAATTAAAAGTCCAAGTTGTTGGTTCTGAGAGTGACTTAATAGCAGTAACCTTATGGTTAATCAACCATGTAGTAAAGTTCACTGTGCATTTACTGTAGTGTAATTATAAAGCGAGCAAAAATATAATTGATGCATTTTGTCAATCTGTGTAGCTGCAAGGTACTTTTTCAAAGGTTATTTTTTTATTCAGATAAAATAAGTTAATGCTGTTTCGGCAATTATCCTTTGACTTCAGAGATTTTACTGCTGATTCAGGTAAAACTGTGTGATAGATGAATAAAGATTATAAGCATTTAAAAGTACAAAATACCTTCTGCAACAATCAGTGGCTCTGCCCTTGCACCATAAAATCATCCTGAAAATCACTGAAAATACTGCAAATCTTGGTGTTTAAGGTGGGTCGAAACTGAAAGATGTATTTTTTAATACAAAATAACACTTTTAAAGCACCCCTTAATTATCATCACTGCTGTTTGTTATATAGCACAACTAGAGAGCTATGGCAGCATTTTACCCTTGAGCACTGGCTCAGACTGAATGGGTGTGCTTAAACTTGCTTCCATTCCTTCTACAAACAACTCACAGAAACAGTTCTAACTCTTCAGGACTCCAAGAAAAAATAAATGAAAATTTCCATGAACATAATATAGTTGTGTATGTTTTGATTAGGTAGATAACCCTTGCTCCTCACCCCACATTCTCTGCAAGTAAAAAAGAAGCCAGTATGATTTAAAATTGAATATTCATATACAGAACAAGGCTATAATGCTGTAGTTCTGGTATTTCTGTAATTTTTCGGTTAACTGAAAGGCAGTGAGTCCTGCTGACCATTCCTGTCTCATTCCTTTCCTGGTTCTCCTATCAGAGCACAGACACCACCATCCATAAGCAGGACACGGCCACTTGAAGGAAATAAATCTTTTTCCACATGACTTTGTGACTTTCTGGGGTACAGAGTACATAAAACCTGAGATTTGTAGAACATTAGGGCAGGGGAAAATGGCCACATGCTCCAAGGCTGCCTCCTGCATTTCCATTCTGTTGCAACATAGTCTTGACTGCAGTTGATAATAGATTAATAGACACAGCTTCCATTTAAAACTATACCACAATTTACTGAAAAAAGGCAAGGACCTAATGTCGTACTTGACAGAGAAAACAACCTGAAACAGAAGACATGGAGAAATAACTTCTGCTCAGCTGAGACATGTTGTGCTCATCCACTTCATCTGCAGCAGATGGATTGGCTTATCCACCACAAGGGCAAGGACCACCAGACTGTGTCCATTTCAGGACATGGTTTACATGTCACGGGTGAGATGAGCTGGATCAGTTTAAGAACAAAGCATACAAGCACAAGATTTCTCCAGTAAATCTCTTTTCCTTGTTCTCACCTTTTTGGTGGGATGGAAAGCGCTGCCTGGACAACTAATTTAGTTCTTAAACTAATTATCTTTAATTCAATTATAACATCAAAGGAGAAATATACACTGGGAACAGTAACTTAAAACAGTCTGGTTTACCTCTTATTTGCAGTGAAACTAGCTATATTGCCATGACCCTGAACAAAAGGGCTGTAAGTTTGCAGGTTGCACTGAGCCGATTGCCTATGTCCATGGCAGTATCCCTGAGCTGACTTCGTAAAATGTATGATTCCCAACCGAACCTCAATGCATGTTGAGAGAGATTATTCTCCCACTGAATGCAGTTGCAAAGTATTGTTTGTTTTCAATGGGACAAGATTAAATCTCAGAATTAGGCAGGCAGCGTGTGGTAAAGCCTATTCAGCCCAGGAGTATGTACACACCTGCATGCATTAATCACTCTTCTGTAGGACAAACCTTTGCTGTTAATCCTTGCTTTTATAGGAATTTCCAGGAAACCAACTCATGGTTGGTTTGAACAGGCCATGTTTGTGGTTGACCTGACACGATGCTGCTGAAGCCAGCCAAAGTGGGTCAGTTTACACCAAGTAATTACCTTTGCCCAGCCTCTCCCCCAGCCAAAAAGTCCTCATCCACTCCCTACAGCTGACCCAGCTTACAGAAAAGCCAGAGCTGTGCTGTTCTCTCCTGGTGTCTGGTGAGATGAGGATGAAGTCATGAAGTAGTGTACCAACCTCAGGTACTGAGCTGGAGAAATCCTCCCTCTTTCTCCCCTCCATAAACCTCTAGTGACCACTGAAGTGAGACTCTTTATGAAAACAGCATGTGGGGCTTTTGCAGTAAACGTGGTCAATTTATTCCCTTAATGAAATTAGGGCCAGAAAAAGCTGCGCTCACACGTATGCATAAACCGTGCTGGAGTCAACTGCATGGCTTATGCACACACGGGAAAAAAATAGGGCCCAATATTCACAGCAACACTGTGTATAAAAAAAGAATTTGTGGAATTAAGAATAAAACATGAGGCAATTTGTTGATTTGCCCAGGGAATATATGAGAGCAACAAATGTGTAGATTATTCTAAGGTTGTTTTTTAGTGTCATTATCAGATCCAAGAACTGTATATAAAAGCGTGCGGTCCTTCACATGCTAGAAGTATAGTTTGCTCAAACAATTGTAAAATATTCAGTATTCTTAAGATTAAATATCTGAATATTGCTTCTGAAGGAACAGCTGTCAGCTTAAATCTAAAGTCTAGTTTGTTTACTGGCTGTATTTTATATCTGTTAGAAAATGACACCAAATGGCAATAAAATTGTTGTAAGTATTCTACTGGGGAATATAAATGCCCTTTGGTTACAGTGTACATATCTTTATACATAATTCCAGTATATTTTCCCTAGAATTATGTTAAATATGTAAAAAGCCTTTTCTCATAAAGGTAAAAATGCTAGATGTTTCCAAGCTGTAATTTAGTATTAGTGTCAAGATTGCTTCAGAAAATAAGCCACGGTTACTGTTTCATTCTTTTTAAGTGTCACTCAGCATACCATATCTGATCTTGTATTCAAAATAAACTTATATGATTTTATTCACTTTTCCAGAAGTGCAGGAGGGTTTAGACATAATTTATAGCATATGGATTGATGTAAATAGCTTAAACTAAGTAATTGGCTAGTCACCTATGCTGTCTTATCCTATTACTGCTAGGTACTTTTCAAGCAATTAGGGAAAACAGATCTCTTTTATCCAGTGAGTTTAAATTGGATGAATCCTTGACATTTGTGAAGGCTTATTTGATAGATAAAATCATGCTATACAAAAACTTTCTCTACAATGCTGAGGTTTACCAGGCCTATAATAAGAAACTGATTTTTTGTTGAGTTAAAGTGACTTATCTTTGCCCTTTTAATAAGAAATCAACTCCAGTCAGCAAAAGTTGAGATAAAAATCACCAAGTTGGTGTTATCACCATGTAGACAGCAAACACGTACCACTATCATTAACTTTTCTGTGCATGGATTTCAAACACATTTAAAATGTTAAAATTCAATAATTTCCTGTATATCACAATAACTTCAGATTAATGAATACCGAAAAGCATGAAAAGTGATTTATTTTGGGAAGGTCATTCCTTGGTTAGCCAACACTTAAACTGAATTACTATAAAGGGAAAATATATTATAGGTAAAAAGGAAGATGGTTTTTTACTGCATGTGAATTCTTTGAGTTTTACAATGCTTATCATAAAAAGACTGCACCTACAAGTTTAACCTCTATAATTTTTATGCTGCACATTTAAAAAAAAATCTTATTATTTAACATTTCTAAGGCAATTTATACATGTCACCTTGTACTTAATGTTCCTTTTAAAACAGTTAGTTTTACCTCATCCCTATGAAACCTATAAAACTACTTTTCATACCAGACGTGAAATTTCTAGTAATACCAGGAAAGCTGGACCTCTAATGGGAATACCACACTTAAAGAAATAAGTATTTTAAAGAAGCTATTGCATAAAGAGACATTTATTCCTAGCTAGTATACTTCTACACACAGCACTTAAAAACTGGCCTTGCTTACTTTGGAAAAAAGAAAAAAAAAGAAAAGAAAAGAAAGGTTAAGTATTATTAAAGTGAGTTTTAGCTCCTTGGGTAAAATTAGGTTCACACTGAAGTGATTTGCTGAATTAGGGCTACGAGAAAATCTTGCTTTCATTGAAATATAAAAGAGTAGGATGAGGCTGTAAATATGAAGTGAATTCTTTACGAGCATACAAGGACTTCACAGCAAGATTATGCGAAATTCCTCTTATGCCTGTCAATGAATATCTGTAGATACAGAAACATATCTGAAGTTAAAGTCACCAAGAGCTGAACACATGAATCTGAGGTAGAACTTGGCCTGGTGATTTCAGTGCTGTTCTTGCGTTCGTGTGTTTGGCAAGAGAAGCACTGCCCCAGACCCGACCAGCCTGCACACACACCTCAGTTAGTTGGAAGCTAAGAAGCTACTGCTTGTGCTGGTGGTACCCTCTGAACAATGCCTGTATTTGCACATGCTTTTTCAAAGTTTTTATAATTTCTGTGTTGTTTTCTGCCAAAATGGCTCATTTCCTCCTATTATACATATTATTTCTGAAGAACACCCACCAAAACCAACACCCATCATGCTGTAAATGGCACAAAGCATTAAATATCTGATGGATAGATCTTAGTCCCCAAATGCCTGAATTCATGAGGTTCCACTGCAGTATTTAGGAATAAGTGTTATGGCTCTCTCAGGTATGATTCCTGAAACTTACAGAAATTAAAAGTCAAAGTCTTTTCATTTTGCTATCTTCAGAGTTACATGCCTTCAGAGTTTCTTAATAAAAGTGAACAAACAAATGAAAATTTACACTGAAATAATTACATTTTCACCTTCGGTTTGTTACAGTAATAAAAAGCATAATTGTTTCGTAGGAAGGAGGTGCACGTAACCCCCAGTTCCTAGAAGCTGTTGAATACTTGCATGCTGCAGTTGTGCAAGAGCACTAGCCCATCCAGAAGAACAAAATAAGTGACAATTGATTGTTTTCTTACTCTGTAGACGCTGCAGACCAGGTAGATGTGTATACAAGGGTAGGATGCGTCACAATTGCCACAGACCACCCCTTTTCTTACAGGTTGTGCTCCTACAGCCCCAAGACAACATTTCATATAAATATCCTGTCTCTGGCGAGGAGAAAGAGGCTTGTTGGTCATGAAGAAAGAAGAAAGGCAGCTGTCATTCCCATGACAGGGAGAGAGAATATATGACACTCTCTGCTCTTGCCACTGTGCAAGAAGAGCCTTCCCTCCTTCACCAGTGCCGGAAAGGTGAGGAGAGGAATGAAAAGCAAAACAGGAACCCACCTTGTTTCTTTTGGTGAGGTGTGGTACCCATTCTGGCATAAAACAGGTAAGATTATGAAATTATATTATGTAGGTAAACTTCTGGTAAAGAGAAATCTCATTTACACAATGGGTGATCCAATGGAAGCTGATTAAATTTAGAATAAGAGGAGACTTCTGACCAAATAGACTATAAGGATCCAGAAAAATCTTTCCATTGAGTCACTGGGAGCGAAATACCTAAAACAGACTAGGGCTAGGTAAACTAAACTGCCTGAGTCTTTAGAACTAGCTCTAGATATTCAAACTGAAAAGGCTTGTACACAACAAGTTGTCAATAGAAGGAGCAGACTGAAAAGATTATTCCAAGAAGCCCAGGTGCATTTCATCTTCTACACTCTTAAAAACCATACAGAGATTTGCAATGCACCATTCAGCTCCAAAACAATTTCCTAACCCCACTCAAGAACCCCTGCTTGTCTAGCTGCAGTAAAGGGAAAAAAAAAATGTTCCTGAGAGGTGACAACAGCAGCAAGTGGTAAAACTCAGGTGTATTTTTCCCCATGGCAGCAAACTTCTCACTTGTCAGTGTGTAGTTTTAAAATTCATTAAATATTCCTAATTTGGAACTGAAGTAGAAAGCCCTGACCTATAAAACACACAAATGTATAATTACATCTGTTATCAGCTAAATGTAAGATCTGTGTACAGGCTTTACTGCAATTATTAGTTAAGCACATTTCTTACATGTAATTGTATTTAGATCTACAAGTAAAAACACTGTAAAGCACGCATTGATCTCCTAAATTAGATGTGCAGCTTTCAAGACAATGAGGTAAGACTCAGTCATGGATTTTAGGGATAGGCTATGCTATGATCTGGTGTGGGAAACTACAGAGAAGTGGCTTGAGCTATCCACATTATGCAGTGCTTACTTTGTGGATGCTGGAAGCTTCTCAAAAGCTCACCTGGGAAGACAAAACTACATTGTATGAGAACGCATTTCTTCTCTCTCAGAAGTACAGAACAGATTAATGAGCTGAAACAGTACACTGGGTTAAGATTGCCTCGGGTATTCAAAGACCCTCCTTCCAAAGCCTGATGGAAGTTGAATGAAACCTCACCACTTAATTGGGAAACACCACTCTGCAAAGAGCTACATTTGTAACAGGCAGAAAGTAGGAGCTGGACTGCCTGGTTGACCTCCAACATGGAAAAGGTGTTTTAGCTAAAGTCTAGGCAATTATTCACGTCGGAGTTTCTACAAGAGACTTGGGCATGGACCTGGATTTGCCAGTTTCTTTGTTCCAGTAATTAATTTCTACTTCATGTAGGCCACATGCCTTCTCTTGTTTTCTTTGGCCAGCTTGAAGACTCTGGTGTCTTCACTCTGGTGAATCATAAGTTCCCCAGGCAGAAAACTACGTTTGGATTCCTTGAGGACAGCTTCCTTTAAATTAAATTTTCTTTAAAAAGCCAAGTAAGGCAAAGACATTAAGAATAAAATCTTTAATGAAGAAAACAACCTTGAAACATTAACCAAAGGAGCAGAAGCAATGTTTGCCTCATGTTGGAAAGATGTACTTGAACCTTCACCTTGAAGTGCACGGCTGAAAACATTGTGCTTCATCATCATTTGTGCCAGTTTTGGTAAAAAGCTCTGCGTGATGACGCTCCCACTCCTTATCTGGGTAGGTAAAGTAATATTCTTTGAGCCTTCTTTCTCTCAAATGCCAATCTTTTTTTAAGAGTCTCTCAACACAAGACCAAAGGCAAAAAGGAAATGTTCTTCTTCAAAGCACTTAGAACAAAAATGGCAAAGCAATGAACAAAATGCAGCCCATGAAACAAGCAATGGGTGATACGTCTCTTTAATAACATCCTGTATTGTATTTTAGTGCACAAGCTGCTGAAATGCTGACAACATCCAAGATTCAATCTAAAACATGCAAGATGCCAGTAGATAGTCTAACTGTGCCTTAGCTCTGTGTAGCTGAGTACAAACTAAGTGAATGACCATACTTGCAGTAATAGCTGTCCATTAAATGTGCACAGCACTTACCTTGTATGTTTATATATATATTATAATTCCTGTACAGAATAACCTTACGCAGTTCTAAGTGATATATATTTATAAATAATCTCTCTGTGTGTAGTTTCAATGTATATCTTACATAATTGCCTTTAAATGGCTCTATAAACAACCTGAAATTGCTACTTTGCACTGCAAAAGCATTAACTCATTGATTATACACTACCATTTAGGAGTGAGGTCTTCCTATTGAAGCTTTCAGTGTGTATTTCGGGCAGGGTCAGGCACGGCCTATTTTCCTCTTTTGACTGTGACCCAGTTCTGAAATGCACCCCTTTGCCTTCAAAATCTGGCAGCGAGGAGCCTGCTCGCACCTACCTCAATGATAGCCCCATCAGGTAGCCTGAGGAAGTGCCTGTAGAGCTCCCGGTAGCCGCTGAGGTGAACCGTGTAGACACAGACGTGAACAGTGGTGCTACCTTTCCAGCTGGCTGCAGCGTCGGGGATTTCATGCTGGTGCTGGAGGTCACAGCTGGAGACACCAGGCTGGCTGGCGTGGTCCTTCCAGATGTAATCAGACACTGCCACCTAGTGAAACACAGGCC
>VZRS01002247.1:4984-75773 GCA_013398055.1 Ifrita kowaldi | reverse complement strand
GGGGGTCTCTTCTCTCCATCCTTCCCTCCATCCCTCCGTCTACCCCTCCCTCCGTCCCCGCCCGCGGGAGCAGGAGCAGGAGCTGCGGGTGGGTCGGGCACGGCCGCGGCAGTGGGGGCTGCCTGGGACACGCTGCTCACAGGCGGCAAAAGGTGCCCGCGGCACCCTCGAGGTGTGGATGTGGTGGTTGGAATATCCCCTGGGCCCAAGTGCGGCTCTCCAGTGGTGGCTTCAGTGTGGAAACTGCTCGGCAATTAACAATATTAATAAATAAATGCGATTAATTTGAATTGGCAGGCGCAGAAACCTCAGAGTATTTCATACCGGCTGGTTAAAGCGTTTATTAGTCAGGCACGCCACACCTGGGTGTGTGATGTTACCTGTGCCAGAGGCACCTGTTTGGAACTGTGGAGTTATTTAGGCTGAAAAAGACTTCTAAGGTCATCGAGTACAAACATGTTTGTTAAATACATCAATCAGTCTTGCTCCTTCTGTATCTTTCTCTCCAAGCTTCTTCTGTGACCTTGTCTGTAATTCTGGTCTTGCAGGTGCAGTAATTTTGGTGACAGGGAGCTCTACTAAATAAAACTTCTGCATGAAATCTTGACAGGGAAGGTCACAATTGAAGGGTTTCTCTAGAAATAGCAGGTGTTTTGCCTCTGTGAAGTGTAAATTATGGAGAGAAGGGAATGTTTTAGAAGCATTGTAGAAATCCAGGAATGAAACCGGTAAAAGTAACAGGAACAGCAGCCAGAGTAGGTGTTCTTAATTTCTGCATGGCAGTTACAAAAGTGTTGATGAGTTGAAGTCTGTAATAAATCACTGATAAACAATTTCTTCCTTTCTTTTCCTCCTTCCATTTTCCTTTTAGTAACATTGTGTTCTCCCAATGTTTTGTTTGTCTCTAGAATTTTGGTTGTCTTATACTTACCTCTGTCTACTTAGATATATTTTCTCATTTAATCTTTCTATTTTTGGGGGCTCTTTAATTTTGTATTTTCTCCTCAGTAGTCAAGTAAGAATAACTCCATCATGATTCAATGGCAAAACAAATCACTGCATTCCTAAACTCCTTTACAAATCTTGTCAGCATTGCTGAACTCTATTATTTTTTACAATTTCTGCTTAAAAATTTTTTAGCCTAATTCTCATTTATGGTATCCTCACAGTGCATAGCTGTAATTACATCATGAATCTTAATGGAACCTTAAGTGGCCTTAAACTGAGCAATTGTGTCAGTGTAAAGGAACACCCAGCCCTGCGTTCAGGTTTTCTATACAACACTCAGCAGATGCATGTTTTTAGATTTAGCACCCTATTTCTCAGGCCTAGTTTACAACTTAGAAACTGACTGTTAACACTAGGATGTGTTTGAAACATCCTTTCCCAATTTGTACTTCAGTGTGAATAATAGGGAAAAAAGTGATGTGGGGAGAGGGGGATGAAGTGCTCTGTGTTTGGAGAGAAAAGGGTTCTGTAACTCTCTGCTTCTAATGGTTTCTCAATTTGTTTACTCATTAATGGAGCAAACAGATGCTTATGATTCTCTGTGTTCTGCTGCCAGATCTGGCACTTTTCTGTTTTTATTTTACCAAATGCTGTATTAGAGAACGTGCTGTGTCCAGAGAAGAAAGAGAAAATTCAAATAAAAATGTTGCCTATTGGTTCTGCAGCCCAGGTGTCATTGAACTTAAAGTCCTGAGGATTTTGCAGGAAAAACATAAAGCAGTTAAATTGAATTATAGGAGTAATGTTTATTAGTATCCATGAAAAATTGACTTAGGTAATACCTGCTAAGATGGAATTCACTAGTCTGTAGCAGAAACAATTTTCTAAGTTAGTTATTTTTCCGTTCTGTGTAGAGGAAAAGTTAATTGGATGTTTTTCAGTGCTGCACTGCCTTAGCCTCCAAACCAGGGACTGGATGTATGGCAACATCTTAAATTGGAGTATTTTTCCACTGTAAATGCACCACTGCTTGGCACTGGCACCACTGGTAATGTTCATTCTGTCCAGTGGCTGACTTATTCTATTAATATTCTTGGTTTCAGCATGGAAGCATGTATTTTTATTTTAAAAACTCTTTGATTACTCTATAAAACCTCTGTCCCTCGTGTGTATAATCCAGGTGTGAAATGGAGAAGCTCAAACCCTCATTGTCAGGTGAAATTGAGGGCACACCTTGCCCGGTGGATGGGCTGATTTCTGCTGGGCACTCTCAACACTCGTGTTTCATCTGCAAATGTTTGGTGGTAGAGCTACAAAATGAGCTTTTCAGCTGTGTATTGTGAGCATAGTAGCTCTGTGTCTGAGAGAAGAGCTTCTGCTGTAGCAGCAAGTGGCAGGGTGCATTTGGGGTGGAATTCACTAAATGGTTTTCAGCGTGAGCAGCAGCATATCCTTGGAGCTATAGTCAGTAAAGCTAAGAAAATGAGGGAGAAAAGAGTTACACTCCTGAAGTCTTTGGCTTCTTTTTCCAACCTCCTCCCCATGCCTGCCACTTTCATTGGTTTTGCAAGAACAGTTAAAATCCGTTTTGATGAAATGATTGGGCTGGCGTAAGGTTTGGAAAACCCATAATTAATACTTGTACTCTCTCATTATTTCTAGGTCATTATGTGACTTTTAAATATATAGAGAAACCGAGACTGTCAGTCCTGCTTTTTACTCAATTTTAATTAGCTGTTTCTATTCTGGGAGACAGTGCATAAAGCAGTATTGCATGTCAAGGTTTTGTAAGTCTTTGTTTATCTGCTCTAACAGGCTCAGGTGAAAGGGTAGCACCTGTGCTTAGCGATTTCCTTGCTTTAGGAGGGGTATATCCAAATGGCAGCATCACAATATTGTGCCCTAAAACTCTGGATTTTGGGAAGCTCAGCCTGGAATGTAAACTTGCATGCCTGTGTTTGTGCTGAGGCTGCTGGAGTAGTAGAAGCCAGTGCTCTCAGGCACAGCAGCTTTGGGCTGTGGTGTTCCACTTAATCTTTTATGTAACCTATGAGGGATTACTGACGTCTCTCTTCCTGTAAGACAGGATTTAAAGCCACTTTTTAAATTAAAAAAACAAACGAATAAAACCCCTTGCTCTGCATATTCTTCTCTTGGCTTGATTTGATTCTTTTTGAAGGAAGCAAACAAGCGTTCAGAATTATGGTCATTCTTTATAAAAACAGAGTGGGCAAAAACTGCCTCCGATTCTCACAGCTGGAAACTGCTTTTGCATCACTCTGGTCCAAGTAGCTCCATTTCCCAAACACAAGGCCATTCCCCAGGAGTTCTGAAGAAGCTTGTGTTGCACAGGATGTTTGGGAAAGCCCTCTTACAGATGGACAGGTAATTTAGGACATTGTAGACGCAGTAAGTTTAAGAAGTCAGTTTCTGCAGTGGACAGGGTTTATAAAGCATCTATACTTGCTCCCATTCTATTATGTCTTCTAACAGTACTAATAATGAACTTTCTGGTTTATTGTGGTAAAGAAAGCTCTTATTTTCCTGAGTAACTGTGATGAACTGCCATGTGTATGGAAATGGCTCTCTCATCTAGGAGAATTAGTTCTGAGCTGATTGTCTTTGGAGGAATAAAATATTGCAATTCTAAATATACAGGTAACTCTGTCAAAATGTTAGCTATAAGCTTGGGGATAGTTTGGAAAAAAACCCACAGTATCTAAAACAGAGAAACATTTTAACATTGGGGTAATCCCATCCTGTTTCTATCACTAAATTCTTGTAGTAGAAGACTGGAATTTTTTTTTTCCCCGTCGCCTTTCACACTTTATTCTGATGCTATCTTTTGTTTAGGTGGTTACATCCAGAACTAAGCACTGCAACGTAATTCGAGGGCTGGATAAATATGACTTTAGTCTCCCAAGTTATCTTTCCATAATCTGATTTACAATAGAAGGCCTAGCATGAAAAAACAGAGCGTGGGTGTTCGTACCAACTTTTTAAGCTACAAGTCATAACAGTCACAAGTGTTGAGATAATTGGGTTGGCTTAAAGTCTGCCTGGTTCAAAAAGGATTTCAAGTGGAAAGACATCTTGCTAAATGCTTGTGGCTTCAAGGGGAGAAGGAAGATGGCAGCTAATTTACTGTCTACTGAACTAAACCCCAGTGTTTTTCCCTGGTTTAGCTGCAGACGNCACAGCTGGAAACTGCTTTTGCATCACTCTGGTCCAAGTAGCTCCATTTCCCAAACACAAGGCCATTCCCCAGGAGTTCTGAAGAAGCTTGTGTTGCACAGGATGTTTGGGAAAGCCCTCTTACAGATGGACAGGTAATTTAGGACATTGTAGACGCAGTAAGTTTAAGAAGTCAGTTTCTGCAGTGGACAGGGTTTATAAAGCATCTATACTTGCTCCCATTCTATTATGTCTTCTAACAGTACTAATAATGAACTTTCTGGTTTATTGTGGTAAAGAAAGCTCTTATTTTCCTGAGTAACTGTGATGAACTGCCATGTGTATGGAAATGGCTCTCTCATCTAGGAGAATTAGTTCTGAGCTGATTGTCTTTGGAGGAATAAAATATTGCAATTCTAAATATACAGGTAACTCTGTCAAAATGTTAGCTATAAGCTTGGGGATAGTTTGGAAAAAAACCCACAGTATCTAAAACAGAGAAACATTTTAACATTGGGGTAATCCCATCCTGTTTCTATCACTAAATTCTTGTAGAAGACTGGAATTTTTTTTCCCCGTCACCTTTCACACTTTATTCTGATGCTATTTTTTGTTTAGGTGGTTACATCCAGAACTAAGCACTGCAACGTAATTCGAGGGCTGGATAAATATGACTTTAGTCTCCCAAGTTATCTTTCCATAATCTGATTTACAATAGAAGGCCTAGCATGAAAAAACAGAGCGTGGGTGTTCGTACCAACTTTTCAAGCTACAAGTCATAACAGTCACAAGTGTTGAGATAATTGGGTTGGCTCAAAGTCTGCCTGGTTCAAAAAGGATTTCAAGTGGAAAGACATCTTGCTAAATGCTTGTGGCTTCAAGGGGAGAAGGAAGATGGCAGCTAATTTACTGTCTACTGAACTAAACCCCAGTGTTTTTCCCTGGTTTAGCTGCAGACGTTCAATACAGCTGCACCCTGCAGAGATGTCCAGGACTTGACTAGTGGGGTTGCCATGGCTCAGGTGCTTCACCAAATGTAAGTTGATTCTTCAGCTGGAAGAAGAGGGATTTAATTTCCTCAGGTTTTTGTGTTTGACAGACGTAGTTGCTTTTAAAGTAGGCAGAAATCCAGAGTGAACACTTTATAACAGAAGATAGGTTATGCCTTTGTATTGCTGTTTTGGGGATGATATAATAGTTGAGTAATAACATGATGGAAAAGTTGACGAGAAGATATACAAATACTGCAGTATTAAATTCATATTTGGGGATAATTGGGCAAGGATGACATTATCTTTTTCACTTTTCCCATCAGCACTATTTCCATGCTTCAGGCAGTATGTTCCTCTTTGGAATGAGAAACTAAAGGTTCCAAAGGCATGGCTTTGTCTTCTTTTCTTCCTGGAGTTGCTCAATTAATTTAGATTTAGGTTCTAGGTTTTAAATGACAACCTATTATTCGTGTGGAAAAAAGAATTGTAAAACTTCAATGGCAATTAATCGTTAGGAATTATTTTACTTTTGATTAACTTTCCTGTTGGTGTGTTGGAGATTGGTACTCTGAGTGATACACTAGTTTTGAAATTTGCATAGAGGGTTGTAATGCAAGTCTTTTCTTTGAAAAAGTATCATGCTGCAAGTCATCATTGCAATTTCATTGTTATTGTTGGCCCAGATAATTGAAGAGATATCTGCATTACCACCTAAGGTTAAAATTGTCATTTTGTAATTGTTAAGAAATGACTTAAACACCATCACAACCCACCTCCCCGAAAAAATGAGCTCAGAAACTCTCCTGTCCGTTCATAAAGATTTTAAATATACTTTTTAAAGACAGAGCTGACCCTTTTCCTGGACATGGCAAAAATTGATTTAGGGTTTGCTGAGGGTTGCTTCCCATGTGTTTGGGTATTAAGCTGCCACATGCTTTGGGCAAACTTTTTAAGACCAAATTGGTTCATGTGCAAGTGGGGATAATGATTGTCCTTTGTTAGGGGCTTTGAGACCAGTGAATAAACACTGCACTGTCAAAGTTAAATACTGTTAACCATGCTGTGATTGTACTGCTTGGCAGCTCAGTGTGTGTAAACACCTCCCTCAGCAATTCATCCTTGTTTATGCTGGCAAAGTGAATCCCCTTCTGCCCAGGGGAACCAGAGACATACAAAATATACAAAATGCCAGTAGTTTAAAGTGTTTTCTTAATGAGTGCCTCTGACAAATTGTAGTAAATGTTAGTTAGTCCAGCCTACAGGAATAGGTACCAAACATAATGCCAGCACTAGTCAAAAAAAGATGTTTCTTTACCACATTATGGTTACTTTATCAGGTATAAAAATTCAGCATGACAGAGGTTTTCACATCCTTGTGTTGCAGCCATAGCTGGCTCAGGCACACACAGAAATTCTCCCAGTCCTGGAATATGCCTTAATGCAGCCAGCAGGATAGAAATTTCCTGTCACATAAGTTTACCTTGCAATCTCCAGGAATTCATGCCTCATTAGACACTGTAGTTCAGCATCAGATGATTTAATGCTGGGAATTTGCTGTCTTAATTTATTTAAATCTGTGCTTATTGATTAATCATTTAATTTTGTTTCAGAGATGTTGCCTGGTTTGATGCATCTTGGCTCAATCGCATTAAAGAAGATGTTGGTGACAACTGGAGGATAAAGGTATTTAAAACTGAAGACAGTGAATTTTATGGGGTTGGATGTTGTGGCTGTCCTGAGGTCTGGGAGTCCAAAACCTACAGAATTAAGCTCAAGCTTTTCAAGGCTATTTTAAATGAGCTTGAACTGTCTGTTGATAGATGCCTTCCAGCATTATTGCATGGGGATTTTCTGTTGTGATTGTTCTCTTCCTCTGTCCTCTCACAGAGCTGCCTTTTAACCATTTTATTGGAAATTACTATTTGATTTAATACAAAGTAAAAATTTTAATAAAATTGTAACCTTGTCTTTCATGTACAACAACTAGTCCAGTAATTTGAAGAAGATACTGCAAGGAATTATGGACTACTATCATGAGGTATCCAAAAACAAATTTATTGTTGTTGTTCTCTTCATTAAACATGATGATTATTGCTCCCCTTGACTTTGCCAAGTAGAAAAAAAAGCTGTAATTTGTTTTGAGGACCTTTTAGGCAGAAAGTGTATGATAATTATCTGTTAAGTGGGAGGTCTGAGTGAATATGAAATTAATTTGAGCAGGTGTGTTTTAGATAAGGCTCTTGGAGTATGATCTGGGAACCACATCTCTGCCCAGGTGAATGTTGAAGGACTGTTCTGCAGAATCCTGTTGACTTTTGTGTATGCATTCATGTTTGCTCTTGTCTAGAGAAGGTTTAGTCCTTTTGTACACAATAGAACAAACTCAGCAGCCCCAGTCTAGGTTTTATGATCTTCACTTGGAAGCTGGGAGCCAAGGTAGGAATCCTCCTGGACACAGTAAGGATCAGTTTGTTCTGTCTCATGCAGGCATGAGTACAGGAGCCATAAAAGGCTGCTGTATTTTGAGTTAAAAAAAAAAAAAGAAAGACCTGAATTTTGTATGTATTGATTTAATTACAGTTATGTAATGGGTATGGTCTAGAAAAACTTGCCAGGTCTTGTTCTGGCTTCCTGGCCTCACCAGGGCTGAGCTGTGACACCAAGTGCCAGGCCCTGATGTGCTGCCAGGTCTGAGGATCTCTGGCAAGCCCAGAAGCAGAACTTGTTTAAGCTCGTGAGGAGCTTTTTGAAGGGTTTGGAAGCAACTCCATCTGGAAGTATTATTAATTCCTCCTTTTATTATGTTGGTAAAATAAATGAGTTCTCTAATATTTGAGAATTGTCCCAATAACTTTTACTGTTGTCACCTTTTCTTTTAGAAGTACTCAGTTAACTAAGCCTGGTAACAAACTTAGTCCTAGGGCATTTTCTCTGGCTGGCTCACTGAGTCCAGATTTCTTTCATGTTGAGCAAAAGTGGGAGTGTACTTTTTCTCTTAATTTGTTAAAAATTTTTTCAGTTCCTGGGTCAGCAGATTGCAGAAGAGCTTATTCCAGACTTGACCCAGATATCTGAGAACTCGGATCCCACAGAACTGGGCAGGCTCCTGCAGCTTATTTTAGGTTGTGCAGTCAACTGTGAGAGGAAACAAGGTAGGCACTACCTTAACCTGCTCAACAAACAGCAGGCTGCCTCAGGTGGTAGTTAAGGTGGAAAAGATGTAGAAATTTCTTATCCATCAACCTTGTTAATATGCTGAATGCCTGTTCTGAAACTGGAGTTCACTTAGAAGCAGAAATTATATGGGAAGTGTCTGTGAAAAAAACTCAAAATTTTGTTCAGAATAAGTTTAAAAATATAGTCTGAGGTGTGTATGGTTTATTCTTATTGTTAAAATACGTACCAAGACCTAGAACTTCCTATTCAAATGCAAATCTAGCAAAATTAAATTAAACCCTTAAATGAGAAACTGCCTCTTCTGTACCTGCAGAGGCTCAAGATTGAATTGGTTGTTTTCTCTCCCCTTACCAGAACTAGTCCTCTGTGCTCTGATGGTATCTCTCCTTAGGCAGAGTGTAAATTTGTCTCTTACATATAGGAGTTTATAGTCTTTTATGCTTATGTACCATATTACTGGATACTCATGGTGTTGGGGTAATGATAGTCCTCTGTGTAAAAAGCCTGTTTTGAGGGAGCTTATGGATAATAGTTTCTTCTGGATCTTTCCAGCATGTTATTCAAACCATTGAGATGAACATTGTCATGAGTCACTACAAATCCTTTTTCACAGAACACATCCAGAATATCATGACCCTTGAAGAGTCTGTTCAGCACGTTGTCATGACAGCCATTCAGGAGGTAGGTAACAGTTCATAGCCTGATGCCATCACCTAAGAAGTCCAAATACCTTTTTGTTGAGCTTTGTGAATTCTTTCATACAAGCAAAGGTCAGGGAAGAGTGTAAGTGCTTCCCTAAATTATTTGGGAGGTTCAGGACTGAGAAACCCTAAACCCCAGCCAAAGGGTTTTGATTTTACACTCGTGGTGCCCAAACATCCAACAAATGCTTAAGATTTTCTTGTTCCACATCAGAAATGATTACAGTTGCTAACCACTGATCATACTGGAGTCAGATTCTGAAATTTCTGTCCCAGTGCTGTAGTCTTGGTCTCAGAGTTAATCTGATTGTGTTTGTGAGGCTGCATTGTTCTGACAGACCATTCCAGCCTCTGACTAACAAGCTTGCAGCTGCATCTCTTCTATTTTTGTCATGGTGTGCTCCTCCTCCTGTCTTAATTTGTTCTTGGTTGGATCATCTTAGTGATCCAGCTCACAGCTTAGCTCTGCAGTCACTGGCTTTTGAGAGCTTCAGGACTGTGAAGCAGAGTGTGGAGAGAGGCAAAAACTAAATACTGACTTTGAAGAAAAGGTGTGTAATTGCACCCTCATCAAGGTAACAGTGGAGTTGGTAATAGGCTTTATAACTTAGATTTAAATTGACTGTATAGTCTTTAAAGTAAGTGAAGGTTACACTGTAAGTGTCCTCTTGGTAGAAATAAATCCATAAACCTTGTGTTTGTTGTCTTCTGACTAATTAAACTTCCTAGAATAAGGTCTAGAAATAATTCAGTAATTCCTGAGTGAGGAGTAAAGCCCTTTAATTGTTGGTAAATACACACTGTACCTTTTTGTATTGGAGAGGTAATATTCTCACTGTTGAGTGGCAATTAATTGGACACAAAGAAGTGTGATAAATTAATTGAAATCCTGTCTTCTGGTTCATTCCAGTTTGACTGACTAGGGGGTGGCGATACCTTCAACACATCACACATTCATGCAATACAATGTTACTGACAACTTGATTAATTTGGAGAGGAGGGAGGTAAAAAATCATCTTATTGTAGATCCATTTAAATCTTTTACCAGCCATGAGGTGAGGAGGAGTGTTATTAATCTGTTTTGGTGTATTGAAGGGATGCAATAACGCAGTGGAGAATACAGTTGGTACTCAGCAGACAGTGAATTTACAGATCTATAACCTCTAATTTAACCTTTTTTTGCTGTGGCCTCTTTCTGTAGCTCATGAGCAAGGAAGTAACGGGTCCTTCCCCATGTGATGCATCAAGTGAAGTGGAACAGCAGGTAACTGCCTCATCTGTGTTGCTGTTGTAGATCAAGCCTGAAAAATAAGTTGGTGTCTTGCCATCCCTTAAATGAAGTAATGCTGGTTTTCAGTGCTAATTAACTGAAAACTTAAGTGTTATTCTATAGCTTCTGTAAAACCCCCCAGTGACTGCTGTGTCATCTTCCTGCATGGGGTAAAACTGGTCAGTGCAAGCCTACATTGCAGGAAGGGGTAGTGGTGCATCAAGGCTCAGCCTTGTCAGGCTGAGTGCTTCAGGTTATTTTTAAGGGCTTGTGAAAATTCCTGATAATTTGAACCCTACAACATGTTGCACATAAAATGAACTTGTCTTTAAAAGTAGCTGCCCATAAAGAAGCATCAATATTTCTATTCTGAGATGAAGGGCAGGCATTTGATTTAACAGGGATTTGGAAATGGCGACAGCACAAATGTTCCTGTATTTTGTTTTGTTATGCCTTTAGCCTAGGTTTTTGTGTTTCATAATTTACTCTCTCCATGTGATAGTCATTTAGAAGGCAAGTGCAATGAGCAGGGATCCTGATCTAGCAGGGTATATATAGGTTTTTGTGTCAATGTGTGCACCTAACAGCCTACTTAAATAATTGGTGTATGCAATTGAGGCACTTTAGAAGCTATAACTGAGTATCATGGATATGGGCCACAGTGATTGACTGCCTTATTTTTTGAAAGCTTAAAAAAGCCTTGGAAGACCTTCAGGAAGCACTAGCAGAAAAAGAGGAGTTGGCACAAAGATGTCAAGAGCTGGATTTGCAGGTAAGAAACAGCCTGTTGCTTATTTCTTTAATATGTAGTGGTGCTGCTATTAAGATGCAGAAATTCTGAAGGGCAAAGTGAATTTTGCATTGTTTAAGTTTTTGGGAGAATTCTTAGCTGCTTGTGGGGGGAAAAGCAATCATTCTGTGCTCCAAAATGCAATTACTGGAAAGAGTTTTCTGATGGAAGTGTAGACTGAGGTCCTGTGCCAGCTTATCTCAAAGGTTGTTTGTCTTAGCTTAGTGTTTACCCTTAGTAGCAGGTAGTGTTAAAACAATGTTATCATGGTTTTAAAAATTGCCCTTCTCATTTTCAGTCCTCTAGTCTTTTGTACTGTGTCCAAAAAATCCAGTTCGTGTCATAAACAGTAATTAGATTTAATCATAGGAAAATGATGCTGTTTCAATAGGAGTTGATGAATGACAAAAATTAGTAATTTATCTAAAACTTGCTAACTTTTTCTTATACACAATTGCAAGATGGAGGATATTTCAGGATAAAAATAATGAAAACTAATATATACTTGCTAGCATTTTCAAACAACAGTACTAATAGGCCTGTTTTTGTTTTTATTGGATATAGCAGTTATTCAAGTCACTCTTGAGAGAAAGGAGGACTTTGTGACAATGAAGAGAAATTTGCATTTCAATCAACTTTTTAAAGGAAAAAAAACCACTTTTCAGCCCCTCTTATGGCACTATAGTCTGAGAATAGAAAGAGTTTTATCTGGGAAGGCAATTCATGTCAGGTTTGGCTCTGCACAAAGAGAACATTTGGGTGGCATCTTCTTGTAGGAGCTAGAGGGCTGTACTGGCTGTGTGAGCCTCTGGAAATGAACACCCACAAAAGCAGAGGCCAGTTCTACATTTCTTACTGACAATGACAACTGAAAGAGTAGAATACTTGTGTCTAAAGCAGCTCAGAGCTACTTGCTATGCCCAGGAAGCTATTGTTATAATTGAATTGATATTTAATTTCCTTTCTTTCTTGAGGCAGTAGTAAGGCTTCCTAGTGAAAGCAGAGATCTAAAAATGCTTGTGAGAGGAATCTGCAGGAGAGATCCCAGGTGTTCTGCTGTTCTCCACGGCTTTTCTTCCAGAATTCTCTATTAATTAATCATAGGTGATGCAAAGCCAGTTGCTAGTAACATGGCATGGGACAGGAGAAAGGTGTTCAAGGGAAGGGTGCTGCTGAATGCAAACAGATGAGTTAGTGACACCACAGCTCTGTAATACTGTGATGTGTCTTTAAAAACTCTCTTCATAATTTGTGTTGACTTTGACACCACTTCTGCTGTGTTGAAATAATAAAAAAGAAGAGAAGGCTACCAGAAAGGAACTGAGGAAAGATGTAAAACTTGCTATGAGTTGTGTCATAGTTTGATTTTTAGGTTTTTTTAAGTCTAAGATGGGTGATGTTTTAGCATTTTTCTAGAAGTCTGAATGTTGTGCATGCTTAAGGAGTGGCTGACCCTTGAACAGGAGGCTGAGCAAGTCTCAGATACGCTCTCTACTCACAGGTGTTTATGTGCTTGTAAATAGTAAATGACATTTGATACATAAAAAGGAGTGAACCTAGAAAGCCAGCACCTAATGAAGTGGTAGATTAATTACTGTTTGACTCTACATCTGTTTGACTGATAGGTTTTTAAATTATAGTCGCAAACAAATTGTTTCTTAATATTGCATACTGTAGATTGTATCTGGTTAATAATGTCATCATGATGTTTTTTTTAATTTTATTTATTTGAAGCCGTAATATTGACTTGACGCTTCTCATTTAAACTAATTCTTAATAAATTCACTTGTAAGGTCTCAGTCTTCCTTGATATTTTCCAAGAGTATAAGAAAGGTAGGTTTACTTTATGATTCAGGAAAACATAACCCAAAAAGCATATTGTCCCTGTTTCAATGCCAGTGACTAACACACGCTACGTGCTCTTATGTTCGACAGGACGTTAAAATTAACACAACAGCTTTCACTAGAAAAACTTTAAAGGTTCTATCCTCTTAATCCTTCTGGCTGTGAAGCTGGCTCCTGTCAGTGAAGTGTTGTAGCCCCTGTGCTTAGCTGTGACACTGGGTAGCCGTGTGTGGCGCTGCCAGGGTTGCATGCTCCCCTGAAGCTGGCCAGGCTGTCTGTGCGTGTGCGCTTCGGCCGACCCCGCTTCCCGCAGCCATTCCCCGCTGAGCACGGCAGCCTGGGCCTGCTGGCCATGCCATGCTGCTTCTGGCTGTCCAGTACAGGCAAGATGGACACTTCTTGCACCACTACTCAGAGTTTTTTTGTATGGCGTCCATGGTGTTTTTGATGGAAGTACCAGTTTCTCTCCATATCACTTTGTCTGCCTTTTTACCGTGGTTTCAGTTACAGAAATTTGTCTTTTTATTTAGAGGGATTTTTCCTTTAGTGCTTCATAACTGTCATACACTAAAGCATCTGTATGCTCAAGTGTGCTCTGTAAACTACATTCTAGAACTTCTAAACGCTCAGCCTTTTTCATAAACTAATTTGGTGATGTATTGCTGTCTTGCCTCAGTTCTTTGGACAGGTCTTAAAGTGTTCATGCTGTTTTATCTGTGCTAGGTGGCTGCCCTCCAGGATGAAAAAAACAGCTTGGTGTCAGAAAATGAGATTATGAATGACAGACTAGAGCAATTAGACGACTCTCTTGATGATCCAAATACTGTGGTTGCAAAAAAGTATTTTAGTGCACAGTTGCAGCTGGAACAATTGCAAGAAGAAAACTTCAGGTATGAAATTGTTTCCCCCAAAAACCTCTCGCTTGTCTAATGTACTCTGAAAATTTCTGGTACTCTTTGGGGATTTTCCATCTAAATTTCTTTTGCATTGAAACATTTCTAGTGCTGTATAAACATATTTTAAAGACAGTCCTTCTATTTAAATAGAAAAACAATCTGTTGCTTGTTCTAAAAAGTATTAGTTTGTAATTGGCATAGCCCTTTAATACTACCAAAAAGGTGATGGAAGGCAGAAAAATCAGGGGTGAAATGAGTTGTATGTAAACAAAACAAACCCTAACCCCTTCAACACCACCATGTCTCTCTACTGAACTGATTCCTTTCACATATTAGTCTCTCTGTGATCCACACTGGGAAACAAAATCACTTTTCATGTGATTCCTTGATACTGATGTGGTAAATCTGCAGTGTACAATCCATTGTGATTTAACAGGTAGACAACAAAATGTTCCATGTTTGCAGGAACATTTTTCCAGCTACTTAAATCAGTAGTTTCCCTGTTGTCTTATTTATTTTTAGTAATTCTAGTACTAAATGAAACTGCAATAATGATGAGTCCCTAACAAAGGTCCTGGTTTTGATGGTAGGCTTGAAGCTGCAAAAGATGATTATCGTGTCCATTGTGAAGATCTAGAAAAACAATTGATTGAGCTGCAGCATAGAAACAATGAACTGACCTCTCTGGCAGAAGAATCAAGAGCCTTGAAGGATGAAAATGACATTCTTAGGTATGTAGCAGGGAGAGCTCCACACACACATTAGGATTTTATGGCTAAATTCAAGGATTTGTATTCAACAAGGTTTTTTTTTTGAGGTGTTACTTCTGCAGACCTTACCTGCACAAGATCTTTGGCAAAGCAGAGGTGACGTGCAGGCTTTCAGGGAAAGGCTCCATTGTTTGACAAGAATAACACATGGAATTTGTCTGTGAAGCAGAATTAATGACTGCAGAACTTAAGCTTCTTCATGTGGGACAGAAAGTGGAAGTTCTCATGTAGAAAAGAATATATACAGCTAGAATTTTAATCTAGCTTGGTGTCAGTATTCTAGGCCAGATTTAGGTTAGTGAGATCCTTAACAAAATGAAGATGAAACACGCAGTAACCTTCAGGAGAATTTAATGTAACATTCCAGCTTGTGTAAACTGTATTAAATACCAGACCACCCAAGAAATATCCAAAATAAGTTGTATTGTGAAAGCAGATCTGCTGTTCATAAAATAATATGAATAAAACATGGAAAGAAAAGTGGTTTCAGGTGTTTAACTTAGTGGTTCTTAAATAACATCTGAAACAAATCCTAGCTATAGATTTTTTCCATTATTTTCTTGTACCAGCTTCTGGTGAGATATGAATGCACATAATAAACACAGATACTAATTTTAAATTTATGGTCCCAATATTTTCTTACCAAGTAGATTTTTGTTAATCATCAGCTGACAGTTCTTGGTTGTATCTGCCAGTGATGGTTTTCCTAGAGCAGTTGTGTTCTAACTCTGTGTAATCCCCCAGTGAGAACCTACCAGGTACCAGTGCTTTGAGATAACTGTCTAGCACAGGATGTTGTGGTGCCATGGAATTCCTTAGGGATATTTGACCCACTAACCCTTGCTCGTATTTCTGGCATGTGAGTGTCAGTCTCACTTGAAGGTTGGCTGATTTCAGTTTTATTAAGCAAGTTTGTGTCGATTATACATTTAAAAATAAAGCAGTGAGATGCAACTGCTGCTAAGCCTGTCACATCTCTCTTTGAAAACAGCGTGTGTCAGCAGAGTTGGAGTTGTGTAATCTTTCCTTCTCATTGCTGTTTATACCTTAAGGGCCACTGCAGACAAGGCAAGCAAGCTGGAGTCAACGGTGGAAGTGTATCGGAAGAAGCTGCAGGATCTGAACGATTTCCGCAGGCAGGTCAAGTCCCTGCAGGAGACCAACATGATGTACATGCACAACACAGTCAGCCTGGAGGATGAGCTCAGGAAAGCCAATGCAGCACGAGCCCAGCTGGAAACCTATAAAAGACAGGTAGTGCAGCATTTGTGGTTGAAAGGTCCCTTAACAACCCTGCATTGTCCCTTTGGAATTTGTTATTTGGGAAACTCCTTCATACCCTGCCATTCATTCTCTTGTGGGTTTTCCCCTGTCAGTTAAACTTGCAAGCTTAACTGTAGTAGCCCTCTCTACTGACAGGAGAGTCCATAGTCTGCAGGTTTTTCTTCTTTACTCTGACCTCAAGTAGTTTGTGTGCCTGGGAGAGGTTGATCAGCTGTAACTGAGATCATTTGTATGGAATCATAGAATGGTTTGGCTTGGAAAGAGACCTTGAAGATCATCTCATTCCACAGCCATAGGCAAGGTCACCTTCCACTATCCCAGGTTGCTCCAAGCCCCATCCAACCTGAGCTTGAACGCTTCCAGGGGTGGAACACCTACAACTTCCCTTGGCAATCTGTGCCAGGGCCTCACCACCCTCCCAGTAAACATTTTTTTCCTAATACCTAATCTAAACCTGTTGTTTTTCCATTTGAACCCGTTCTCCCTGTCCTGTCACTATGTGCTTATGTTCTTATATTCTTATCTTTCTTCATGGAAATTAGAAGTTTAATTTTAATTTTTGTAGTAATTAAGAGAGTTAAATAAAAAACCAAAAAAACAACAAAAACCCCCCAAAACACATAGGCCCCCATCCCATCTCCTCTTCCCTAAGCTCGAGGGACCAACTGTTTTATTTTACCTGAATTGGGCAGGGGTGACTGTTTTAATATAGCTTTTGGAAGAAGCATCTTGCAACATTCCTGTGCTAAATAATGCTTTTACGAAAAGGTCCAGGAGCTTCATAACAAACTGTCTGAAGAATCCAAAAGAGCTGATAAGCTGGCATTTGAAATGAAGCGACTTGAAGAAAAACATGAAGCTTTAATGAAAGAAAAAGAGGTAAATCCCTTTAAGAGTTTATTTGAGCACCTAATAAATCTCTCTCAAATCCTCTGCTTGAGGAGAACCTTCCTGGCAGTAGTGCCATCATAAAAGTGAAGTTTAGTGCCCTGTGTGTGTGCATACACATATAAAACATAATATGGAATCGTCGAATCATGAAGGTTGGAAAAGATCTCCAAGATCATCAAGACCAACCTGAAATGTGCATGTGTCATTATTACTTCTGATGAATGTTATTTGGTTTTAAAAGTGGTGCAGCCTGACCTAATTCC
The DNA here is from genome assembly GCA_013398055.1 of Ifrita kowaldi. Classification (NCBI taxonomy): domain Eukaryota; kingdom Metazoa; phylum Chordata; class Aves; order Passeriformes; family Cinclosomatidae; genus Ifrita; species Ifrita kowaldi. The sequence continues at coordinate 58,772 of VZRS01002247.1, read as the reverse complement.
ACCTCAAATGTGTCTTGTTAGAGACTGATAGTGCAGTGTGATGCATTAAGAGAGACAAATGAGGAGCTCCGGTGTGCACAGATGCAGCAGGATCACCTGAGTCAAACAGGTACTGCTTTATCTTTTTGAGGCTTTTTAATTTGTATTAGAGGTTTCTTTAAGTGTGTTAAATTAAACACCTTGTGTGATTTCAGGTGAATCTCGTTTTAAAAGCCATGAGAATCTTGCTGCTGAAATTCTGCCAGTGGAATATAGGTGAGACAAAAGGTTTCAGGTTGTTTTGGGATATTCATAGGTGGGGCATGATACTGGCTTTGTGAAAGTTCAGTATTTTCATCGATGTGATTCTTTGTCCCAGTCCATGCTTTGCCCCCATATAGGTGTTAATAATTATTTCTCCAAACTGTAATTACTTCGTTTTCTTTCCTGAAGTTGTATCAGATTGCTGTATATAAATCTGGGTTTGGAGTGACAGTTTAAAATTCTGCTCATATCTCTTAAAGTTTTCAAACATTTTAAGTTGCCTTTTAATAACAAATGGCATTGTTACCCCAATTATATCATTAAGCAGAACTTGCTTGGCTCCCTTTAAGGCTGGGGCAGTGAACAGGACTATTAGTTCCTCCTCTTAGTCACCTTCTTAATTAACAGTGACTTTTTTTGTTGTTTTTGATTCAGAGAGATGTTTATCCGGCTGCAGCATGAAAATAAGATGCTCCTGCTGAAACAGGAAGGGTCAGAAAATGAACGGATTGCAGAGCTCCAGGAACAGCTGGAGCAGAAGCACCGGACAGTGAACGAGCTGGAAACAGAGAAAAGGTGATGGGTGAAACTACACCTTAAAATGCAACTGAAAGTGATCTCTGGAGTTTCAGGGTGACCTTGTGCCATGCATCTGTAGTGTAGCACTGTGTAGGAACCTTTTCTTTCACCAGTGTAATCATAAATGAAGGATTATGAAGCAAGGAAGAAGGGAAGTGGTTTGAATGTGATGTTGTGAGACGTGGTAGATCTGTGTGTACCATACCCTGAGGGAAGTGTTGCTTGCAGGACACTCTTCTTAGCTGTGAGTGATTCTTGGTAGACCAGGAATGGATGTGAACTCTATTTCTAGAACTTCAGACTGTTAGACCATGAATTTTCTATCAATGAATGCTAAAACATTTTATAGAAGAGGAAAATTTTTGGTAGTCACATTTTCTCAAAACTTAAAATGATTACAGGACTTTAATCATAGAATGTTCAACAAAGCTCCGTGTTTGTTTCAGCAGAAGTTCAAGTCAAATTAAAAGCATTTGAAATTAGTTTATTTGTGGCTTAAGTCCTGCTCAGTAGACCCTCTGAAAAATTAATGAAACAGAAAAGTCTGCCTGTGAACTATTCAGATGGGCAATAACTGTCTTTTCCTCCTCAAAGGCTCAATGAAGAGCGTATTGGGGGATTACAGCAGCAAATTGAAGATCTGCAAAAGACTCTACAGGAGCAGGGATCCAAGACTGAGGGAGTAAGTGAAGCATTTTGCCAGTTTTGTTTAAAGTCCTCCAGTGTGGCATCAAGCCCTTTGTTTAGATGTGCATCTTACTTTTCAGTGTATCTGAGAAATAACCCCCACAACTGCAGTTCAATTGAAAAATTCATGTTTTATGTGATTCCTTCCCCCCATCTTCTTTATGGAACTGTAGCCTTTTTACCTTCTCCTTGACTTTAAAAAATCTATGTTTTTATCATTCAATGGATTTATTTGCTTTGGCTTATTTATTTGTGCTATGTATTCTTGGCTGATGTGTAAGAGCACTTGAATGTTGCATGGTTACAAAATACTGAAATGTAACTGTATTTTAACTCTCTCCTTTCACAGTCCAGCAACCTGAAGCAGAAACTGGCAGCGCACATGTAAGTAAGGCAAATGCATCCACAATAGCTGATTTATACTAAATAGAGCACAGAAACTGCTTAAATCATGGTAGAGGTGTCTTGTTTTCCTAAAGCATTGATTGAGAATTATGCATAAAGTGATTTAAATATTGGTGTTGTAGTTTTGTTTACTCTGACCATGATGATCTTGTAAGACCAGTACCACTTCACTGTCTCTTCATCGCCATCAGCATTTTAACTGTTTTGATTCTACAACAGGCTGCTAAAACCATCACTCAGAGCGTATTCCACTCTTCTGAAACATTTCCAATCCTTTCAGCAGGTGTACTTCTTGCTGAGATGATGCTGGAGGGGCTTAATTGTTCATTTTCCTGGTTTTAACTAAACAAGGATCAATTCAGAAATCACAACTTTTACTATACTAATATCTGTATTCAAACCCTGAAGAATTGCTAGAGCTTAAAACAGTTATTTAAATACTTCTATCAGGAAGTTTAAGCTTTCAGCTGTTAAACCTGGAATTATCTGTGAGCTTAATATGTAGCCCAACTTTTCATTCATAGGGAAAAGTTGAATGAGGTTCATGATGAGTTACAGAAGAAAGAGGCTGATCTTGCAGAGCTCCAGCCTGATGACAGTCAGAACCGTGAGTTGTTTTTTGGTATTTTTTTCATAAGACTGTGTTAGGTTTCTTCTGAAATGATTCCCATATCCACTGGACTATGGGATGCTTGTCTGGATGAGGCTTGCTGCTGCAGCTTGGCTTTAAATCTGAACTGGGGAGTGTGAAGGGGTTTTGTGTGTGGTGGTGGGAGAGGATCCTGGAGGGGATGAGGTTTGTGGAACAGTGCTCTGCAAAATGGGATTGCAGGGTCAGGTGGGACAACTGAAACAAAAATAAGAGCTTAAACCTTCTAGCTTCTGCATAGTTCTCTGTTTGGGGGGTGGTGAAATCAAGAGAAGCCTTGAAAAACCATGTCTGTTTATATCTTGTATGTCTTTGTTGATAATTTCTGTAAACAGCCCAGAAGATTGGAGAGCTGGAAGCAGCTTTACGAAAAAAAGATGAGGATATGAAAGCAATGGAAGAAAGATATAAAATGTACCTTGAAAAAGCAAGGAATGTGAGTGGCATGTTTCTGAACATATGCATTCCTCCCTCATAAATTGTTAAACAGATTGAGTGTGTGTGTCCCCACCTCCCAATTAAAATTAGTAGCTACATGTTGCATTTTTAGTCAGATTGTTCAACTGCAGTCAGTTAAGTCTCAGAGAATAAACAGGGTTTGGGCTGAGCATGAGGTGCAGTAAGGATTCCTTTGTATCCTTTCCTCTCTGTTGTACAGTAGAACAGCCTGACCAGTGCCCAGCCTGTTCTCACAGTCCTCCTGTCAGCAGATGAGATGCAGAGCTGTTGAGAATCAAACTGACTTGTAATACTCTTGTTTTGCCTTGTCCAGGTGATAAAAACCTTAGACCCTAAGCTAAATCCAGCATCAGCAGAAATTATGTTGCTCAGAAAACAGATATTGGAAAAAGAAAAAAGAATTGAAGCACTAGAGGTAAAAATCTTATGTATGTTTAATAATAACTTCTAATATGCTCTGTTTCTGATATTAGGCATTTGAGGTATAGTTTCCTAGTGATTCAGTAAAATCTGCTTGGCTGACATTCTGAAAGGATTGTTGACAGTAGTCCAAATATCAAAAAAGTTGGGGAAATGCATTCAGTTGCACAGCAATATTGATGGGACTAGTTGGAATAGTAGCCTGAGCAAATACAGAACTCCTCAGCATGATTCAGTAGGCTGATAGGTCTGACTGTATAAATGCTGTGGCCTCACATTTCTTTTATGTAATGTGTACTAGGGAAGTATATTATATAATAGCAATTAGTCAGTCACTGGAGGTACATTCTTTTCAGGTGAAAAATTACTAAATTATTCACAGATTTTCTGATACACAGCAGACCTCTTGTGCATTTCCCCACACAAACCCTCAGAGTACATTTCCAAGTTCCATTTGTGTTTCTAACTGCAACTTGTGTAGTTTAGCCTCTTCTTAAAGCAGGCTGATACTTCTCTCTCGATCTTTTATGAAAGTATTTTTGTTTATACTTTTAGGCTTTGTAGTTACTTTGTGTATTGAAGCATTTCCGCTGCCTGCGTTTATTTCACTCAGTGGACTGCAGTAAGTTTTATGCACATAAAATTTGTGTTTTGACTGAGATTCATCTCCTTGCAGAACGAATGCAAAGTGGCTAAGCTACGTGACTATGAGGAAAAGCTGATTGTAACTGCATGGTATAACAAGGTGGGTCAGCAAGAAATCAGAAAAACATCTTTTGCTACATGTGCCAGTTAAATCTTAGTTAATCTAAGAAACACAGCAGAAAAAATTCTGTGTGCATACTAAGCACGAGCGAGATGGGTAAATTTTTTTTTTTCTGTTCCTGCTGTTGTTCAAGTTGTTGTTGAACTGCTTTGCAGAGCCTGACCCTGCAGAAGCTGGGCATGGAAGCCAGGCTGGTTGGCAGCAGCAGCAGCTGCGGGGCCGGGCCCGGCCGCTCCTTCCTGGCGCAGCAGCGGCACGTCACCAACACCAGGAGGAACCTCACTGTCAAAGTACCAGGTGCAGCATCTGATTAAACACGAGGGCATGAGGAAAACTCACATGCTGAAGTGTCCTTAAATGTTTTATACCTTCCACTTTACCTACTTGATGAAAGAAGAGGTTAGAATGGTGGGCAGCTGCAAATTCCAACATCAGAACCTGTGAGGAAGGGATTAAGGTGATCAGCCAGGAGGTAGCACGTAGTTTTCCAAGTAGATTTAATAACTGCAGCATGTACAAGCACAACTTAAAAGATTTATATTTGCCTTCAGATTATATTGTAAATATGAAATTTGGCACTATATATTTAAAAGTTTATTTAAATGGGTCTGGGCTAGAAAGTTGACTTTTGTAATGGGAAGATGTTATGCAAAGGTGTACTTCAGGAAACTGGCAATATTGGGCATTTTTGCTGGGCTCTTCTGAAAATAGATCTAAAATATTGGTAACATCTTTAAAAAAAAGACTTTTATAGAATAGAAAGTACAATTTTAAAAGCAAGAAAATACTTGCATTTATAGAAGAAGAAAATAAAGGTATAGTACCAGTTGCTGTGTAACAGAAGACAGGATTTGTTTTGTGAGAAGCAGAATTACTCAGTTTATTTAAAAGAAAAAAAGCAAAGCTTAAGTTTGTGCATATATACACTGAGGAAAACCTGTCTTTATGATATTGAATTCACTTAAGCCAAAAAGCTTGTCTTTTCCTGGGTAAGAAAAAAGCTTATATTAATTCAGAAGTCTGGGCTATATTTTAAAAGTCTGGCATATTGGTCCACTGCATTTATTTGCAGAAAGGGGATTAGGTGGGAAGGAGCCCCATTTATTTCAACCTATTTATACAACCCTGTGCATGGAAATTGCATTTCCTCTTTTTTAAATGTAGTTTCACTTGGGTTTTTCTGAACTAACTGTGCTAGGCAGAGGAATGAGAGATGGCTTTGGCAGTTACTGGCAGCAGAGATTGTTTGTTGGCAGGGAGAAAAGTGCATAAGCTATAATAGTTTGATAGAAGGTGAAATGGGGGTTGATACCTGAAATCTGTGTGCAGGAAGTTGCTGCCTTTCACAAAACTTGGGACTTTATTTCTCAAATGTCTTACTTTTGTTTTAAATTGTATTTTTAGGAAACCTGTTAATGCCTGTTCTTTGCAAATGGTCTAGAAAAAGTTCATTATACCCGTAGTTAAATAAAGTAAAATTGCAGCAGCCCTTAAAATGAAATGAATACACTTAAATTAAGTATTTGAGGGTGCTGTACCAGACCACCATCTAACATAAAATTCAGCTACATGTGAGAATGAAAACACACCTGTCTCACCATTAAGGCCATCTTTGATTTGAGAACAGGATTCAGCTTTACAGAACTTTTTAGCTTTTGAATTGTGACATTTGGATAGTCTGTCATTTTGTCTGCCCCTCACTATAGCTTGTCCTTTGATTTCTTCCTTCCCCAACGTCTTAAATTTTTAATTGGGCATTGCATGTAATGCCAGAGAAAAGGCAAGTATTCATTTTTGATGCTTAGGGTTGCTTCTTAGTTGTGGTGGTTGTTTTACAGTGCTGTGTGTATGAATAGGCATTCAACAGATCTCCTCCTTCAAAAGGCGTTGTTTAAAAGCCAGTCTCGTGCAAGTGTGGCATGAGCCAGACATGTGGCTGTAGGAGAGTTGTCTGTGGGGGTGTTCTTCAGGACTCTCTGCTTCTTTGGACTACCTCGTGGGTTTTGAGGTCTGTTATTGCTGCAGTGGTGTCAGTGGAGTTGGTGTTCTTAGGGTACGGTTGCATATTTAATCTGGTGCTGTGGGTGGGAGGTGGGGGTGAGCAGTGGAGCAGGAGATTAAGTCTGAGCAAGATGCTTCCATTCCTAAAGTCTGGTACTTGGTGTGTTCTAGTGAAACGTGGAGCTGTCTCTGATGGTGTTGAGTGGGTCTCTTAACCCTCGTTCTTTGCAGCATGGAAACTTTCATGGATGTCCTTCAAATGCTCATGTAGTTGGTAGGTTTGATTTGTTGTATTTCTCACAGTAGTGGAGCTGTGTCAGTAGTCTGTCAGGTGCTGAATAGTGACAAACTTGGAGCAAATGTCTTTGACTTACACTTCTCAAAACTGCAGACCCTGGGACCAAAAATAACCAAGAACCTCCCTATCATTTAATTGGAAGTTTGTCTTCTGACTAGTGATGGAAGAATTGAAATCCTGAACTACAGGCAGGGAGCAGCCTTTTTCAGGGCACAGTTGTCCCCAGTAATCATGCTGGGGTTGCCAAAATGAATCAGGTTTTCAGGTATTGGGTGAAATGTTGCTTATTTGAGACTTCTCCAAACTGTTAAGAGTGAAGCCTGTGGATATCACTCAAGGGTTTCTTTGGGACTGAGAACCTGTTTAAAAGCAGCTGTTCTACCACTGGTTAAACCTGGGTTCCGTCCTGTGAACGAGGAACTGATGTGTACAAATAAATACTGGATTATAAGCCATGGTGTTGTATTCACTTCAGCTCATCTGGCTGTGCAGGAAAGGACCATTAGATCAGGGACATTTTAATGTTTGCTTCACTTGTGTCAAACCAAAAAGCTGCTAAAAAACACTGCTGTGTTACAGCTGAGTCGTGTCCAACACGCAGCAGCAGAGCTCTGTGAATCCATGTCCTTTGATGCACCACTGCTGAGGCAGGAGGAACAAAGAGGCCCCTTGGCTCTCCTGAGGGATGAATTTGCACCATCCCATCAGCACAGTTCAGAGCAGACTCAAGTATGAGGTGAAATCACTGAATACTGCTGAAGTTACACAGCATTATTAGTAATTCAGCCAGTTTCCAGTAAAACGGGTAATGTAGATCCAAAGAAACAAAAAATATGTTCTGATTGACATATCGTTTGTTAATTATTTTTATATAAGATTAATTACTATGAAAGAGAAGTGTTTTATAGCAATAATACAAAATGTGGACTAGTAGGTTCTTTTACTCAAGATGGGTCAGGCAGCAGTTTTGAGAAGATTCTTTTGCAACAACCTTATTATATAGTGGATTAAGAAACATTCACTGAAAATCAATTTTCACCTGATTTTTTTCTTCATTAAAAATATATATATATGGGTATTCTATTTTCTATGATACACACTTACTTGGAAATAAGTAATATAAGCAATACTGATGTTCTATTTAGGTAGCCATAAATAGCTTAGAAATTAGAAAATAAAAACAATTGTTTAGGAGTTGGTAATGTCCAGTACAGTAATTTTCTTACTTGTTTCTTTTTCCCCTTCCCCTGAAACTGGAGTTAAGGTTTTCTGTGTATTGATGTCTACATCTTCTGTTTAAAACAAATGTAAACACTGTGTTGCATAGAACTCGAAAAATTGCACTAATTTTTAAACTTTTGGTTTTATTTTTTTCTTTGGGAAAAATTCTTTTATATTCACATAAAGATTTTTAAAATTAGCTCTTTGGTGTCTTTATTCCAAGCAATGGTGTTTCTGGGCAATGCATGACCTGGTTCTACATGTTGGTAGATTTGCACCATCTGACATGTCCTGTTCCAGGATAAACCTGGATTATAATGAGGGTATGGATGTAATGAGTTGTGCTGCTCTCCTGCTGTTTCCCAAAGCTGCTTCCCTCTGCTCAGCCCACAGACAGTTCTCTCAGAGCTGGGCAGGGGGCCCTGTGAAGTGAAAAGATTGAACCCCTCTACAGATGAGCTGTGAAGTGACCTCAGTAATTATTGCTGCTGAGGTAGGTGAGGGTCTCTGCCTGTCTTCAGCCCCACCTCCGAGGACACAGAGGACAGGTACAGCTCTAAATCGCTGGGCTTGCTTTTATTTGGGAGAGAAAACTGACTGCCCTGTCCAGGCTGCTCTGCAGGTGATTTATGTGCTCCATTCTTAGCCTCACTGTCAGCTCTCTTGTTCCCTGAGCACTACCCCCAACCCAGAAGTGATGTTGGGAAAGAGCAGGCAGCCTTCAGCCCTCCAGAGTGAAGATCTGAGGATGAGGAGCTGCATTGATTCCTCAGCATGGAAGGGCCTGCCCTTCCTAATGTGTGAAGCCGTTATGGAAGAACTGTTTTTCCTGCTTTCTGAGGCTGGACATAAAAGCAGTTTCAGACACTGAACACCAAAACCTGCAGGTGTGTGAGGGAGAAGGGAAGGGAAGAGGTGCTCAGCTGTGCAGGAAGCCTTAGCCAAGCTGCAGGATGTGTTCAGCCCTGACCCTGTTTGCTTGCGGCTTTCTGGCAGCTCCTGGAGAGCCAGGCACTGCAGCAGGAGGTTTGTGTGTTCAAGTAAGGGGTGTCCCTGGAAGAGGAGTGCAGGATTAAAGCCCTGAGTGTAAAGGAGAGGAGGAGCTGAGATCAGTTATGTGTGGGAGATGATTTTGGTGGAGGGGGCAAAATAGTCAAGAAGCTTGTGAAATGCATTCTTTTTTCGGAATTTAACGAACCCAGCAGAGGCCTACAGAGGAAGCTTTTGGATAGAGCAGCAGCTTGGGAAAGGAAATGGGAATCTGAGCAAAGCACTGGGGGAAAAAGTACCACAAAGCAGTCAGATGACACCTGTGAACTGGAAGTGTTTTGGGAATAATGCTGCACACAGCAGGAACCCTCCCCTGTTCCCAGTCAATTCCAGGCATGCGGCCTTCCCCTTTAGCTTCTCTCGGAAAAGGAAAAGAAAGGATACCAGGTCTAGAAAGTCAAATGACTTTCTTGTTTCTGCTGGAAAGGGGAGGTGTGGGAGCCCGTGCCAGCAGCAGGTTGGAGGGCAGCTGGCATGAGGAGAGGAGGGCTGGGGGGCTGGGGCTGACCAGCTTCTCACTAGGAATGGGATGAGACAAATCTGCGTTTTATAAATGGGCTGGTTTGTGTCCCACCATGTGTCCTCTTTTCCCCACCTTGTGGGTTTGTGAAACAGCCTCAAGTACCAGAAACAGTATCTCAGTCCAAACTCTTGTTTCCACTGGCACAGAACATGAGAGGAGGTGGCAGAACCCCCCACCCAGCCCGGTGCTGAAGGAGCTTTGCCAGAAGCTGTGTTCACCTGGGAGAAATTTGCTTCCTGTAGGAACATGTGAGCAGTACTCCAGGGAAAATTGAAAATGAAAAGATTGCTCTCTGATCATTTCCTCAGCAGGAGAGCAGGAGCAGGAGGTGTGTGTTCCTGGTGCTGTGCTGATTTCCTGAGGCAGCCCCCATTCTGCTCCTGGGAGCTGCAGCTTCTGTGTGGAGGCCTCAGCGGGGTCCTGGGGTGCAGCTGTTTCCCAGTTCAGTGCATTTACTGGTGTTAACCATTGGTTGCCCATCTTGGGATGGTTTCACTGTGTAGGTGATGGTTTAAAACAGCAATTTGTTGCTGTTATTTTCCAAGGCACCCTTTTCCTCATTGGACTGTTGAGTGCAGCTTAACCACGTCGTGCATTGCTGGAGCTCACCCCACTGCCCCTGGACACACCAGCCACTCTGTGATGCTGGGCAGGTAAACAGGGAGGATTTTGCATATTGTAATTCTAGTTGTGCTGTCAGGATCATTTTTTTCATCACTTCTGTAGGAATTGCCTTTGCTTTTACAGTGCCAAGCTCCTGCAGTGCTGCAGGGGCAGAAACACAGGGTGTGGCCAAAGCCCACAGCCAGTGCTGGACATCGTCTGTGTTGGTCTTCGCGTTGCAGAACACTTCATGACAAAAGTGTTTTAATAAAGATTTATTGATGCACGAGACGGGTTTTATACAGTGGCATTTTTTAGAGGAGTACATATTAAGGAAATGTCAAATTAATACTTGTGTTAATGTTATACAACAAAGGCTGGTATTGCCCTTCCACTGTACCCAGCCGCAGCCTCAACAGTGCAGTCTCTAAAGTGTCCCTCATTTTGCTAAGGTGAACCATGGCCATCCATCATAAAATTAGGAAAGCCCCAAGCCCCTCATTCATTTACAGTGCCATAGGGCAAGCCTAAAAATGCCCTGGTAGCTCCCAGGCTGATCACATTATCATAGGATACAGGGTGCAAGGTCTACTTATAATAGAAATGATTTTGCAATTGCTTTGAAAGAAAGAAACCACCCAGCCTCCCCCCAGAGCTGTCAAGAGCTTGTTTGCAGCACCCCTGACAAAGGATTTTCCATGTGAGGACAGTGGCCAAAGCTTCCCTACCGAGGCACAGCACAGATCTTGTAGGGCTGTGGGGCCATTGCGATGCCTATCATGGGCTGGAGGCTGAGCTTGGTGTCTGGGGGTACCTGGAAGGTGAATTTCTGGAGCAGGGATGTGAAGAAGAGGAAGAGCTCGGCACGGGCCAGCACCTCTCCCATGCAGGCACGCTTCCCTGCGGAGACAGCAACCCACGGCATCCTCAGACTGTGCTTTTGCTGCTGAAAATGCTCCTGCCTGCCCTTAGGACCATGGTCCAGCTGTGTTATCCCATTCCTGGATGAGTTTTTCAACCCAAACTAAGCTTCCCAGTAACGACTTTGGCATTACAGCATGGTCTGCCCCCCAACTTGCATGACTTTGTGAGGACAATTCACACACAGGGCCTGCATGTGCCCTTGCTGGGAGAGCTCACCAAAGAGAGCTACCAGGGGAGTTGTGTGATGCTGGTGGAAACAGGTGCTAAAAGCAAATTCCCCAGGGAAAGCTGCTGGCTGGGGAACCCTGTGGTGGCAGCAGTGAGGACCCTGGTGAGCTCAGCCATGTGGGAGCAGGAGCACAGAGCACTGCTCTTGCCTCAGTGAAGGTGTTCCTAAGGTCTCTGGAATTTATGTGGTTTTTTATTCATCCTCATTTCTCTTCTGTGTGTGTGAAGAGAGACAAGAAAGGGCCTCAAGTGTGGTTGTGGTACTTTGGGGAGGCCATGGGAGCAACACCTCCCAGGGTGCTTCTGCCCTTTCCATTGCTAGTTTCCTCTCTGTCTCCACCCTGCAGTTGGGAACCCAAGCCCACGTGTACACCACAAGTCAGCAAATCTTACCCAGAGAAAATGGTAGAAAATATTCGTTTTTCCAGAACTTCCCATCCTTCAGAAAATGCTCGGGGTTGAAAGTATCAGGGGTTTTCCACTCACTCTTGTCAAACAGCAGAGAGGTTAAATTTGTCATTACAACAGTGCCCTAAGAGGAAAAAAAGAAAAATAAATCTCACTTTCTCTGGCACTGACAGCAAGAGGGGCAGTTTAATCTTCCAGTCTCCTCTCCATAGAGAACATCCATAGTCAAATTCTACTGAAATGATTTGTGCAACACACCACTGCAGGCCCAGATCTTCCTACTTCTTGTCTGTTTGGAGGTACAGTTATATAAGTGCATTTTTCCCTCATCAGCATTGTTTTTATCTGTTGTAATCTTGGGTCAAAGTTCCTGTAAGAGCTGGGATCTGTGCCTCAAAGGCATGTGTGGGAGTGTGGCACCATTCAGGGAATTGGAGAGCATTGTTTGGATAGCAAAAATGCATGTTCAGCAGGAGTGAACTCTGGACAGGGCAGGGACACTGTCTGCACAGGAGGGACCTGGCCTGGCACACTGTGCCCTGGGGAGCTGCGAGTCTCCCTGGAGTCCCAGCACTCTGGAGTTTACCTTTGGGATGTAGTAGCCACCCACGTGGGTGTCCTCTGATGCCATTCTTGGCACGTTGAAAGGGATAACGTTGCCTTTCCTCTGCACTTCATGGATGACAGCGTTGGTGTAGTGCAGGTTGTTCCTGTCCTCCAGGGCTGGTGGCCGTGCCTGGCCGATGACTGCATCGATCTCAGCTTGCACCCGGGCTGGGGGGGAAGAGCAGGAATCAGCCCAGGGAAAAACCCTTGGAACAGTGATGCCATGATGATTTTTTGCCTTTTCTTTTATACCCCTGTTATACCTTTTTACAACTGCTGTATTCTTAGTGCTTTTTGCCTACATTCTTGGACTTGTTTGTTCAGCTGGGAGACTCAACATTTTAGAAGCTTCGTAGGTAGGGGTCAGTGTGCCCAAGGTCCTCTCCAGAACACATTTTGTAAACTAAGATAGAACCATCCAGGGGAAGGTTCCTTGGGGAGGGGGAGCTCATTCAAGCCTCTGATTGGGGAATTTTTGATAGATATGCTAATTAGTAAGACCTATAATGTTAAACCAGATCTTTTGGTGGGTGTGCATTGCAGTGTGCATGGAGGTGCATTCGCCCTGGACATGGTGCACCTAAGGATCCTTAAAATTAATACCAAGGTAAAATCCCTTCTTCCCTTCTAACCATGTTTGACTCTTGATTTTAAGACCAGGGAAAGGCATCAACATTACAAGGTTATTGTTGTAAGGGTCCACCAAGGGACCTGGGTCACTGTTTACACCTCTTATATGAGTGTGGGGACATTCCCAACTGCTCTCTCACAAAGCTGTGATGGATAAAAGCAAGGGAAAACACTGATTTTTCTTAACTGTACCTTGAATTTCTGGATGTGTGGCCATAAACAACAAAGCCCAGCGGAGGGTTGAGGACGTGGTCTCTGTCCCAGCTACCAGCAGGTCGAGTGTGCAGGCTGTGAGATGTTCCTCCCGGAAGGTGTCACTGCCATTGTCCTTCATGAGAGTGTGTGTTAGTGCCACAGGAACAGTGAGGGTGTCCTGGCACCAGGCTTGGTCCAGACCCACCCAAGGATTTTGGCAGAAACTGCTGACCCCCTGCATCCCCATCCTGCTGATGGGTGGCCTGAACCTGATGTCTGTCCTGAGCTCATAAAAGACCACACAGGCAGCTCAGATGGAGAATCTGGGCTCGTTTCCCATCCCCTCTGATGGCTAAGCCCCTCTCCTGGAGGGTTTTCTCCCCATTGCTGACCTTGGAGATCTCCAGCAGGTAGCTGTCAATGTAGTCCCGGCATTCCGAGGGGTTCCAGTCCTCCTTGTGTTTGTTGATCTGCTCTTGCATAAAATTTTTCAGCACCCTCCAGTTTTTAAAAATGGTTTGGTGGGCTCCAGGTAAGTACTTCATTATAGATGGGAAGTTGTTGTACAGCTTTGAACACAAAAGGAGGATGACAAATTGAATAAAGGACTTCAAAAACTCTTCTGACATCAAAACTTGAGGAGTCTGCAATTGCACTTGCTGTGTTTCTGGACCTGGTGGAAATAGCTCAGGTCCAGAAGAACAGAATTCTCATTATGGAGTAACTCGTGTGTTACCCAGTGTTTCAGCAGGCAAGCTGGCAATCAGTGGGCAGGAAAAGTGATTTTGGGTGAGAGAGAGCAGCATGAGCATGGCACAACTTGAACTGAAGGCAGAAAGAAGTTACAGGCAAATCTATCCTGTGCAAAGGAATGGGGAATGACAGGTTTTGATGATGACAGCACTGTGACTTTTGAGGTTGACTCCAGAGACAAAACCATGGCCTTGGGTTGAGAGGAAGGCTGTACCTGGCTCGTGATGGCTCCATGGAGGACAACTGTGTCGTACATCAGCTTCAGCAGTCTTTGGAAGTCCTCGTCGTGGTATTCAAACCGATTGCCAAAGATGAGGGAGCAGATGACGTTTGAAACAGCATTAGTGACTTTAAACTGAGGGTTGAAAGGATTCCCTGGAGAAGGAAAAGATCAGTTCTCTTCCATTCTTCTCAGAAAAGAAGAAAACGCACATGTCAGAGGTAACATAGTGAAGAAATATGAATGAAATGAGTGGCCCCTCATAGGCACTGTCCTATGTCAGTGCTTTCCTGGGGCACCTGGCTGACCCCATGAGCTGGCCAAGCTTGGCAGGGCAACCCCAGTGGTCCCAGTTCAATCAGATTATGGAGATGTTTGTTTACTTTGGAAAGCAAGGTCTGCAGGATGTCATTCGAATTCATTGGAAACACAAGCGTTTCTGCACACCCGGAATTTCCCAGAAAGGAGTAGGCTGAAGGTGGGCTATGAATAATGCAGTGGGTGTTTCCTGGCTGCCTTCCCCAACCAGCTGGAAGGCAAAGCACCTGTAGGAAGGAGCAGGGATGCTGGCAGGGTTGTAGCATCCCTTGCAAGGTGGGGTATTTCTCAGCATGCAGTGAAATTATAACAGGCCCTACCAGTTCCTGCCTTCACAGCTGCTGAGGGCCGTGGCACTCACCCTGCTCATCCCTAAACACATCCACGAGGTATCGGCACTCCTCCTGGATGCGCTCCTCCAGGCTCCTCTTCCCCAAGCCGAAGTTTCGGAGCGTGGTCAGCGTGAACCTCCTCTGTGCCTTCCACAGGTGCCCGGTGGAGGAGACCAGTCCTGGCAGGAACACCCCCTGTGAGCCAGGGCTGATGCGCTATCGAGGGAGAAAAGCTCCAGGGCTCTTCCCTCTCTCCAGCTGTCTCAGACCTCTGCAGGGTCAAGGCTTGGACCTTACTCGAGGGATAATAACTCACCAATCTTGCTGAAGACCTCCTCATCAAGAGGAATTTCAGGGCGGTCCATGAACTTTTCCCCTTGGTTTACAAGCACTTCCTTCACCAGCTGCATCCCATTCACCATCACAAACTTCATGCTGCCCATGTGCATGCCGAAGATGTCACCATATCTTTTACTTAGCTGGGAGGGGACATAAATAAAAGGGGTTTCATTTGCAATGAATGTGCCTGGTGAGACTGGGACAGCCCTGTCAGGGAACACGGGTGAAAATACGGGAAGAGTGGGAGGGGAGACAGAATGTGTGCACTCTGCCTGAGGGCACAGTCTTTTTTCTTTCCTCTTTTCCTGAATCAGTGATCGGGAGCTGGTGTTAATTGGCCATAAATCAAGTAAACGTCACCAGGTTTGATTTTTCAGTCCTGTGTTTTTCCAGTTTTTGTTTCACCCCATTCCAGCCCCCACTCAGACCTACGGGGTTTGTACATCTGTGACTGCACCTGTGGCATCATGTTATGACCTTTGCCCACAGGATCACCCCACACATGTCACCCTCCTTGTACTCAGGTAAGTGTCATCGATGAGGGCAAACCTCCTGCCTGCCTTCAGGGGTTTGGGTTATCCCCTTCCCTGCATGGCCAGGGATGTGTAGCTGCAATCCCTCCATCCCTTCCCCACATTGCCCACCACCTACATACCCTCCCCACTGTGACCGCGGGATCTTTGAAGTCTACAAAGTAGATGTGCCCCAAAAAGGGAAGGCGGAAGGGGGTGGGAGGGAAATTCTTGGGATTTCTGTTCTTCATGTAGTCAGCGATGAGCAGGAAGACGAAGAGAAAGACGAGGAACGTCTGGAGGGAGATGCTGTCCCAGAGGAAGTGCAGCATGGCTGGATGGTGGGGCTCTGCAGGGCCGTGTCCCACAGCAGGTCAGAGCAGGTTGAGCTCACAAGGCCCCCAGGGCCAGGGGCAGATGGGTGATGTGCTGGCACAGCTGTGGGTGCAAACACAGGACAGCGTGGAGTGGCTTTCGCTAGCCTGGTCTAGAGGCTGTGTTCGAACTCCTGTTTTCCCAGCTTTCAGCAACAATTAAAACCCTTCTTGATTAAACTGAAAGTTCCTCTGATCTGATTAAAAAAAAAAAAAAAAAACAAAACCCACCACAAATCAGAACACCCCCAGCTTCCCCTTTCCCCTCCAGCCTCCCTTCAGGACTCTACTAAACCCCAGTGCTCCATGCCTTTGTCTAAAGGACAGAAGTGAGCTTTGTGGAACTGAGATCAAAACCTTCCGGCAGCTTCACTGTGCTGTTCCCACAAGCCCATCTCTGCGGATGAGCCCTGCTCTCTCCCCCTGCCCCGGTGGCCTCACCGTGCTCCGTCCCAGCTTCAGCTTCTCGGTGCCGGGGAGGCTCCAGCTGCTCCGAGAGCCTCGTGCTTTCCTTGTTTACAGCGGCTCGCTCGCTGGTATGAGGAGTCCTGGGCCAAGCCCCAGGTCTCAGGGGACATCCGAGATAAGGTTGCACGAACCTTTCACAAACCCTCTGACTCACAGTTTCGTGTTTCCGTGTGTCCGGGTGACGCGGGCTGGGAGCAAACAGCTGTCCCGGAGCTCAGCGCTTCCTAAGCACCATCATTTTCTGATCTGCGCCAGACGGGTGCAGGCAGAGCAGCTCGCTCTGTCCTTGCCTTGAGCCTTCCAGCCATCCCTTCCCACTTGCCTTGTCCCTTGGGAACAACTTCACCACGGGTTCCGACCCAAAGCCCCTCGGAGCTCAGGCAGGTGCTGAGAAGCTGCTGCAGATGCCCAGCTCTGCAGGCTGGGGCCCTTTCATGGTAGTTGGCAGCAGAATGTGCCGCATTTTCCCAGCCAGGAGCAGCTCTGGGTTAGGGTGGTGTTCATGCACACGGACCACGTGGAATTTTGATGTGTATGTTGTGTTTTACTGTGAAAGGAGCAGGGAGCAGCAGCACTTTGCCCTTGCACCACGTGGCTCTGCTACAGCCCTTTGCGGTCATCAGCTGCCACCTCCTGTTGAGGATGTTTTGGGTTCCTTTTCTCTCTTTTGGGGGCATCAGTTGTGGCTGTTGGGATTGTCCAGTGCTGATGACAGGGCACAGAGGTGCAGCAGAGCCACTGGAGTGATGCCATACACGTGTTCTCCTTACACTTGGGAAGCTGGAGAAGTCAAATCTCTGTTTTATTGTGGAATTTAAAGGGGAAAAGCCTGTTTTTCAGGAAAATCTCTCTTTTTACCTCTGGTTTTTAAGCACACTTAGGCATGAACCTGTGGAGTTGCACACGTTCCCAAGCAGTGACATGAGAGGATCCACTCAAAAAGTAAACAAATTCGTGCCTGCTGCCTTTAAGGTATGGCATAATTCCATTCAATTTTGGTATTTTTCCCCAAATGATTAAAAAAAAAAAAAGAAGAAGAAAAAGAAGATGAGTTCAATCATTTATTCTCCCCATGAGTGGGAGAGGAAACCTCAAAGTAACAAGGAAACACAAGCTGGAAATGAAAGAGAGAAGAGATGAACATTTATTCGCTAAGCCAGTGCAAATAATACAAGCTGTAGCCACATGCCAGAGGTCAGACCTACTGCAGAACGAATAAAAAAATGGGGAGAAACCAGTGCCTAGTCCCGAGTGGCTTTGAAGACTTCGTAGGCGGAAAAAAAGTCCCTGGATCTTTTATGTTTTCTCTTTTACAGAGACAAAAACACAACATGGGAGCCTGCGACTGTGAAACAATAATTAAAAACGCAATAGGATTAAAGTGATCAGTCGGAAGGACAACTCAGTGACAGAATCCCCGAGCGCCCGGTGTGGCAGGGATGTGATGTGCAGAGGACTCTCCCCTGTGGCATAAATCTGCCACTGCACAGGGATTGCTTCGTACCGCAGCAAAGCCGTCACTGCCGGGGACAGAGGAGAAAACCGGTGGAAATGGAACTCGATGTAATCCTCTCTTCCTATTAATTATTCTATATCCTACATGGGTACCCATAGAAAAGTCGTTTATGAAAGGGGAGAAGCAAGAAAAAAAAACAAGAGGAAAAAGAATAATCTTTGCTGTGACTATACTCCAAACTGAAGCACACAGGAGACAGCATTTGTGAGCATGAATGCTTGGTCACATAAATGGAAAAATTCTCTACAAGTTGCATGTCTAATTAACTCTTATCCAAAGACACCTAATACAGGAAGAAGCTCTGTGTCCGTCGTGGAGGGTGCCCTGTCCCAAGCCGCTTCCTTGGCCCCACGCTGTGTCCATGCCGGTCACACACAGACACAAATCTCTGCCAGAAAGAGAGGAAGTGTTGAACTTGTGACTTCCCACCACAAAGCCACTGTTCCAACACTTCCTTCCTGAGCTGCCACGGGCATGACCCTCGCAGCACTCTCTGCTGCTTCCCTTTCTGCTGGGCTTCAGGTGAACTGCTCCCCAGCAACTCCAGGGGATTATTTTATTGCAGCTTTTCTGATTTGTATTCTACTAGCACAAACCTTCTGCTTTTCTACTATAAAACTGCAGTATTGTATTTTTATAGCCCTTCCAGACCTGCTGGAAGCACAGGTCTTTGTGCCATCCCACTTGGTTTGGGCTTTGGTAGAAGCTGCTTCTACTCCCCTGTAGCCTCCTAATTAAAATTTCCACATACTCTATGAGATCCAAAAAATGCTTGCTGCTGCTGCAGAGATCTCTGCTTAGATATTTTTTGTCCCTGGAAGTGTCCAAGGCCAGGTTGGATGGGGCTTGGAGCAACCTGGTCTTGGGGAAGTTGTCCCTGCCCATGGCAGAGGGGTTGAACAAGGTGATCTTTAAGGTCCCTTTCAAACCAAATCATTCCTTGATTCTGTGTTTTCCATCACACAGCAGGAATGTGGTGCTGTAAGGAGTGTTCACCACACTGAACCCAAGCCCACCTGAGGCTCAGGATTGGCTGTGGCCACCTTAAACTCCAGATTGGTGCTGAGTCTCGAGTCTAGAGTTTGAATGTCCAAGGCCAGCTGCTCGCTCTGAGCAGGGACACCTCAGGAAACACAGCCCTTGGCTCTTTGGGTGCTGCAGCATTAGGGGTTGCTAAGTGGTCTCCAGGTGATGGACATATCCCCTATGGAAAAGTCAACATCAAACCATGCTTTTGCAGCTGGCAGACAGCTTCCTGGGAGCTGCTGGCAGTGGAAATTAGGTAAGAAGGCTTTTAAATTCATTCATTTTTTCAGACTGGTAGCGGGGAGCAGGAATGAGGTGAAGGGAAGAGCCACAAGGCTTGTGTTTGTTGCAGTGTGCAGGATGTGGCCCTGGTGCCCTTCCCCTGCCACCCAGATGCTGGCCGGTGCTGGACCTCCAGGGCCCACCATTTCAGCCCAAAAATCTCTGTGGTGGTCAGGAGAAAGTTCTGAGTTTGTGGGGGCTGCACTGGGGGTGTGGGGCAGCCCCAGGCCCGGCTCAGCCGCGGGGCACAGCACAGAGCTGGAAGGGTTTGGGGCAGCGTGTGAGGCTGAGCGTGAAGGCGAAGGACAGCGCGGCCGCTGCCGGGGCCTGGAAGGTGAACTTCTGCAGCAGGGCTACGAAGAAGATGAAGAGCTCGGTCCTGGCCAGCTGCTCCCCGGGACAAGCCCTCTTGCCTGGAAAAGGAGCACAAATAACCCGGAGGAGTCCCAAGCGAGCTCCAGCCGCCTCCGAGCCTCCTCCGGCGGGCGCTGCCTTGCACAGGCTGCGGCAGCTTTTCTTCCTGGAAAGGTTAGGTGGCAATGTTCACCCACACAATCTGCTCAAACCTTCCCCAGAAGTTTACTGCCGAGCAAACTGCGCCTGTTCCGAGAGGCGAGGAGCGGAAACAGTCTGAACAACCCAGTTACGCAACTTGTGCAAGAAGAAAAACCTTATTTTTTTTATCCTGCAATAACGAATTGATTTCCTTCCCACTCCGAGCAGCCACTATTAACTGCGACTGGGATTTTCGCTGTGGGGATGGGCTGGAAGCTGGACAGGAGCAGTACCCCCTACTCTATAAGCAGTGCCTTGGGTAAAAAATAAAAGCTTTGCAAAAAGAAAAGCCACTTCCCCATCCATCATCCTACCTGCAGAGAAGGGCAGAAAAGCCTCCCGCCTCCTGTACTGGCCGTTTTCCAGGAAATGTTCGGGATTAAAGGTGTCTGGAGTCTCCCACACGTTTTTGTCGAACATTATCGAAGTCAGGCTGGTCATCAGGGTGGTGCCCTGCGAGAGGTGGAGAAAAGGGGCGATTACGCGGCGCAGAGGAGCCGACGTGTTGTCAGACTGGGTTATTATTATCTCTGTAAACTACACTGTTTTAAGGGCAAAACGCGGTTTTTTTTTTCCCCTAAGCTACGTAATTAAATGAGGGTGAAAGCCTGCAGGATTGTTCACTTGTATGTGCCTTTCCATATCACCGAGTGCTGATCTGCACCCTGAGCTGCAGTAACAGGTGATGTTAATGCAAACCAACTTTAAATTGGTAGCACTGCATTCCCATAGGAACTTGAAAGCAATTTAATCAAGTGATTTTCAATCAATTTGTTTAAATGTGTTTGTTTTTTTAAAGAAAAACTGATCTGGTTTATCTCCAGATTCTCCATCAGCAAGTGAAATATTCTGATCAATGTGGAGGAAAATGCTTGGATTTTTAATTTTTAATTTGTCTCATTGCAACCAGTGGGAAGAGGGAAGAGACCAGTTATACATATATAAATCCCATATTTGCTTTTGTAATTGCAGAACAGTGTGTGTGCAACAATACCCATTACCTGCCTTTCATCAAGTGCTACTTTTAACAGATGATTTTTAATATTTTCTGGAATTAACAAACCCAAACTGTTTGCTTTCCTATGTTTCCTAGCCCTCTATTCCCATAATGTGTGGAGGGTGGCTTTTGTAAAATTTAAGGCATAAACCTTTTAAAATTGGAAATTAGGGCCAACACCTTAAGGATCTCACAATTATCCTCTGTAAGGAGGTGAGACCCATAACAGCCCCACAGAATCCGTCAAGAAGGCTTTCATTTTCTATATAATTGTGATATTTCTGTAAGATCCTGCTGGATGGTTCCTCTCCAGGTGAGATTCGGGACTTGGGCCATGAAGACCCTGCTTTGGTGGGATGAAGGCTGGTGGGATGAAGGCTGGTGGGACGAAGGCTGGTGGTCCCCACGCACTTTGGGCAGGTGGAAGCCGGCCAGGGTGGTGTCGCTGGTGGCCATGCGGGGCACCCCCAGTGGCACCACGTTGCCCATGCGCAGGACCTCGCTCAGCACGGCACTGGTGTAGGGCATCTTCTCCTTGTCGGCCATCGACGGCTGCCGGCACTGCCCGACCACGGCGTCGATCTCCTGCTGCACTTTCTCTGTGGGGAGCAAAAACAAATTCAAATTATCTCTCTTCATAGAATCTGTAAGGTTGGGCAAACTCTCTAAAATGATTGAGTCCAACAGTTAACCCTACACTGCCAGGCCACCGCCAAACCATGTCCCCAAGTGCCACATCCACACTCCTTTTGAACACTTCCAGGGTGATTGCATGACTCCCCTGGGCAGCTTGTTCCAGGGCTGGACAACCTTTTCAGTGAAGAAATTTTCCCTAATATCCTACCTAAACCTCCCCTGGCACAACTTGAGGCCATTTCCCCTTGTCCTATCACTTGTTCCTTGGGAGAAGGGACTGACCCCCACCTGGTTGCACCTTCCTTTCAGGGAGTTGTAGAGCATGAGAAGGTCCCCCCCAAGCCTCCTTTTTTCTGTGCTAAACACTCCCGGTTCCCTCAACTGCTCCTCGTAAGACTTGTCTTCAAAACGTTCCCAATAAGATACCTGGGGCACAGGCAGATCCAAGATGTGGCAGAGCTGGGATAACTCTGTTTCCTGAGTTTCCCTTGCCTAGTTTTGGGCTAAGCAAAGGACCCCTCAGTGGCCCTACCCTGAATGTGGGGGTACGCGGCCATGTAGAGCAGAGCCCAGCGGACGGCGGTCGCCGTTGTCTCAGTCCCAGTTAAGAACAGGTCCAAGGTGGAGCACAGCAGGTTTTCCTCGTGGAAATAGGAGCTGGTGTCACCCTTAAACTTGGAGGAAAAACATGGCAATGAAAACTCTTACTATGGAGGGGATGCCTTCAAAAACCCAATCCAAAATGACCTGGGCGCAACTGAAGTCCTGCTGCTCCTTTTTAATCTACCCCTGGGCTTGGAAATTTCCATTCTTTACTTTCACTGGATTTCAAGCCCTAAGGACTGTTTTGAAAGACACCCTGCTTGCTGTAGAGTGGCTCTTGAAAGCAGGTAGCATTTTTAAATGTCAAGTTTCACAATAGCAAACACAGGCCTGCGAGCGCTCATAGAAACATGAACATGTTCCCTGAGAGTCCTCCTACGCCGTGTGACAGAACGAAAAAGGGAAGAAGACAAAGTGTAAATCCTTTCAAACAGGAAAAAAAAAAAATCTGTGTGTTTTCAAAGTGATCAGGCTTCTGCTGCTGCTAAAGTTTGATGTGGCAGAGGTAGGGAGGGGAAGGCAATGTGTGAGTGTGAGGCAAGAGCTCCCCTGACAAAACAGCCTTGAGTCTTCTTTGCTCACTCTGTGGGTTAATCTTTAGGTTGTTTTAGGTATTTCCATCCTACCTTTTCTATTTCCTTCAGGTAACAGTCAATATAATCTCCTGCCTCCGACTGGTCCAAATCCTCCTTGTGCTTTGCGATCACGCCTTTCACAAAATATTGAAGTTTCTCCCAGTGCCTGAAGATTTTCCTGAAGGGTCCTGGCAACCATCTCATGATCCAAGGAAAAGCATTATAAAGCTGGTGAGAAATCAAACAGAGCAAAAAGAGCATTTCTTGAGTTAGAAAAGAGTGAGTATCATAGTTGAGAGGATGGGACTATTGTTTTATTCTGCTTGCTACCAGGAAGAAAAAACAGTTTTGCTACAGTGGTCCAGTTTGTACAAACTTACTTTCACAGGTGTAAACAAGTGCAAACAAGATAACAATTAGACAGATGTTTTCTGCTGATAAAGTTCTGAAATACTGAGTGGCCAAAACTGTCCCCTAATGTAAGGTGGCCACAGGTGAGGTGGATGCAGATGAGTGTGTCCCCGTGGAGGGGACAGAGATCAGACCTGACCCATGGTGTGTGGCCATGCAGAAAATACATCACCAAATCCACCTATTTTGGTTCTAAACTTGGAATGTCAATTTTTTCATAAAGAAGTTATTTAAGAAACTGGTTGGGATATGGGTGAGGGGAAAGATAGGAATTTTCACAGTGTTACTAATTCTTCTTTTTGTAGAAACAGATACTTTTAAGATTTTCCCATTGTTCTTTGGTTATGTCAGGCATAAGATTGGTTTTACAATCATGTAGTGGTTTTTTTTCTCCATGTTCCGCAATAATTTTATTTCCTTACTTTCCTGATGAACTTTGTGTATAAATCCAATCTAATGTAAAACAATTCTCATGGTCGTTTTCCTTTAAACATGACTTTTTTTCTACAGGAAAAGGCAGATTACATCAGTGCCTTAGAAACCCGAGTTTCTGAGCTGTTGCATGCAGCTGAAGCTGGAAAAACATCCAGTGGCTTTACCTGGCCCCAGAAACTTCCGATGAGCAGCAGCGTTTCAGCCAGGGAGTGCAGCAGTTCCTGGAAACGGTTGTCATGGTAGTCGAAGCGGTTCCCAAAAGTTATGGAACAGATGATGTTTGAAACAGCACCATTAATTTTGTAGTGGGGGTCAAATGGTTGTCCTGGAGGAAACAAAAGGAAAGGAAACTGCCTGAAGGGAGGTCATGGCCAGGTTGGGGTTGGTCTTTTCTCCCAAGGAGCAAGGGACAGGACAAGAGGAAACAGCCTCAAGTTGTTCCAGAGGAGATTTTGATTGGATATGAGGGGAAATTTCTTCATTTTAAAGGATGGCAAGCCTTTGTAAGGGGCTGCCCAGGGCAGTGGTGGAGTCACCATTCCTGGAAGTGTTTGAAAGATGTGTGGATGTGGCACTTGGGGACATGGTTTAGTGGTGAACATGGCAGTGCTGGGTGAATGTTTGGACTCAGTGAACTTAAGGATCTTTTCCAACATAAATCTCTCCATGATTCTATGATTCTAAAGACAGCTTTCATTCTTTTTTCCTGTACAGCCTCAGTCAGAATCACGTTCTCTACTAGATCCACAGCTGTGGATCAGGGCGAGACCTCGCCTACGTCTCACCCGTGGTGGTGCTCAGGTTTCACCCCATGTCCTGGGGTACCCACCACCCCCATCACCTCCAGCATCCCACTGGAGCCTGGGCACTATGGGCCAGGACATCCCATCCTGTGTCCAGCCCAGGCTGCTGGCAGACAGTGACATTGCACTGAGCTGCCCAAGCAGGGCCTGGAGCATTTTCCAGGGAAAACAACCAGCAGCATGCTATGCTAAGGCTGTCGACTTTGCCCGCTCCAACATGGGTTTGGTGCCAATTTTAAACACCGGGAGAAGGTCCCTCAAAGCTTAGCCCAGGGCAGGGAGCGCAGGACTAACCACACTGCAACAATACCATTGCCCTGGGCTTTAGTTGTCCACCAGGAAGAAATCAAGGAAGGAGAGAGGGGAGAGGGTTGCAGATCTCAGTGCCCACCTGTAAACCCCAGCAACAGCTCATGTGGCCCACAGAGCACAATTATAAAGTGAAGTGTGATGTGATGCTCGTCACATCTGTGCTCCCTGGGAGAGCTACTGAGCAGAGACCTTCATCTCCTCAGGCACATTTCAGCAGCCTGGAGAGCCACTTGCTGTGACAAGAGACTGATCTCAGTGACAAGCCCAGTCCAGCCCCGAGCTGCTGTTGAGCATCTCTTTGAAATGCAAGGCACTCCTCGCAGGACTGCTGATCTCTTCACTCTTCAAGAAAGTAATTAAACCGGGCTGGTGCTCAGATATTAGAGTGATGGACATGATCACTATTTGTCATTACTAATGGGAAGAAAGGCCCAAACCAGCAGCTTAATTAGTTTATTGATTAGGACTATAGAAGACTATAATCAATTGGCAACATGGAATATTTGGCCTGTTCAGTGCAACAGCAATTAAAATGGAGCAAGTTTAGTATATAATTTCACAATTCCTTTTTAGATCTTTCTTGTTTACTATATATAGCTCCATAGAATTAGCTCAACCCCATCTGCTTCTATTTAAAGCTGAAGTGCAACATCACCCATGTACCAACATACAAATTATTCTTACTAATATCCCTCTGGCAGTTTTTAAAAGCTGGACCATAAAAGAGCAAGGCACACGCTTCATCTGTGTGTGATACAAAAGGAAAGCCTGACTAAACAAGTTTTAAAATACTTTGCAAAACCAAGGACAAGCAGAGGTTAACTAAGGCTCTGAGTGGAAGTCCCTGATAGCAGGAGAGCTGCATTTATTCCTTTACAGAATGCATGAGACCCTTCCTTAGCCATATAAACACATTTTAATAACCACCTAGTATATATTTACTTAATATTAATAAGCAAGAACTAGAACAGGAGGCCTGAGGTCTAAAATAAGTGCTAACAGGCAGCGTCTGGAAGTGTAAGATAGAGATTTGAGCTATTGAAGAAATGTTTTGCACGTTTGGAGCTGCGTTGGGGTAAGAGTTTTACTTCTCATCATTCATTTAGCTGGAAGCTCTGAGCACGGGGCTGTGCATTAACCCCCCACCTTTCTCCTCCTCGATCGTCTCCACGAGGTATCGACTCTCCTCTTGCACTTTTTCCTCAAAATTTACTGCAAGGCTTTTCAGTGTTGCTAAAACAAACTTTCTCTGCTGCCTCCATATGTGCCCATTTGATGATATGAGCCCTGTAGGTGGAAAAAACAGGTGAACAATCCTTTCTCTGGGTCATCTGTGAGTGTTAGGATTCAGAAACAGCCATTCTTTGTGGACAAAAACCCCAAACCAAGGCAAACAAAGCTTGTGGATGTGGAAAAGGTTATGGCTTTGCCTGGGAATTAAAATTCAAGAGTAATTGGCTTATGCTAAAGATCTAGCTTTATGGATTTGCTTTAATCTGCTACTTTGTCACTTTGCGTGGGAAAAAAAGGTGTAAGCCAAAATACTCTGAGTACTATCACGCTGTTGGCAGAGCTGCAGGCAGGAGCACCCCGTCTCTGGAGCTGTGTGCAACCCAGGGAGGAAAAGTAAAGGAGAAATGAAAACCAAGGGGAAACTCTGCAAGTATATCGATTGCTGGGCAGCTTGCATTTATTTCTCCTCTTCCATTAAAATCTGGTTTTGAGCCCATCTTCACCCCTAAATCTCAGAGAGATTAAAACATACCCCCACGAGATTATTAGTCTGAATTCAATTCTTTCCTTCCCCTGTGCAAGGTTTTACAGGTGCAGTTCACAAGGGTTGAATTCAACCTGTTTCTTTCACTCTAACTGTTACCATTCCAAAGAGACGAAAGTTTTGTCCCAAAATCCTGGTAGCTGTGCTTACCAAAGCCTCTAAATATTTCTTGGAGGAGTGGAATATTTGGCCGATCAGCAAATATTTCAGCCTGGTGCACAAGAGCTTCTCTCACCATCTGGTACCCGTTGACCACCACGAATGTCAGACTTCCAAACTGCACGCTGAAAATGTTCCCGTACCGACCCGTAAGCTGAAAGAGAGTCCATTGTCCTCTGAGAACAAGAAGATGGGGATTTTCAAAACTCACCCAGCCAAGACCTTGAACAGGGAAGGCTAACTCTGAATTTAACCCTGCTTGAAGCAAAGGGACTTTAGAGAAACCCAAACCCAAGCGTGCAGGTCCCATCCAATCTAAACTGTTCCATGAAGACTGGAGAAGGCATAAAAAGGGATGGAGAGCTGTAGGGTGGGAGAGATGGTTTGCTTATATTTGTTATCTTGTGTGACCTGGGTTTTAGCAAGGGTTTACATCAGTTTGGCTTGTAACAATGACGTGACTTGCTTTGGAACTGGTGGGCGTCTGCTTTGTCCCACCACCTGGGTCACCACACTCAGGCTCTTCCTGCTGAGGGCAAAACACGACAAATTATCCCTTTCATCAACTTTGTGTCTAAAGCAGTGTGGTTTCTTCTCCAGCTCTCTCATTTAGACAGGAGCTCTGTTCATGGCTAGAAACGTACTTCTAGTTTTAACCCTGACTGCATTTATGGCCAAATTACAGCCATTTTCCTTGCATGGACTTTGCTGGCATTAGTGTCTCCTCTGAGAGGTATAAGAGTAAAGTGGGATCATATCTCCTCTCTGTCAAGGAGCTCATCCTCTTCTTAGAATGAATCTGCATGAAAGGACACACAGAGTCACCCCAAACTGCTGTGGTGACTCGTGAAACCAGCCTGGGGCCAAATGGGTGTCTCAGTCATTGTGCGCTTGTAAATGAGTGGGATTAATTTTCTCAATAACTGTGTGTATTGACAAAATATCCTGAACTCGCTGCCTCAGCCTTCCCTGAGGATTCCCTTAGGGACCACCCGTGCTGGTGGCCTGAGAACACCCAGGGTAGACAGGCTGGTGTCAGCCTGCTGAGCAAAAGCAAGAGACAAATGGTCACCAGAAAGGATTTTTGCAGCCAGCATGCCAGAACTTCTTCCACCTTTTCAGAGGGGAATACTCAGCATATACCAGAGAGAGGTATAAAATCTCTCTCTTTTTGACTCTGGTGGGAGTCAAAGCTGTGGAAACCTTTCCAGAAAGATCACTGCCTCTTTCTGCAACTCAGAAGAAGCCACAGGACATAACTCGGGATTTTAAATGTTTCTTTCAGATGTGATGGGGTGAATCGTTGGCCTCTGAGCAAAGACAGTGACAGGACAATTTCCAGAGGTGATCTTCACAGTCCAAACAGTTAATTTCTCACACAGCTCTTTTCACCTCTTCCCCAGCCCAGTCCAGGAAGTCCAGCCCTTCCTGGACTCCAGAAGGAAATGGTCACAGTCAGATGGGAAGAAAAAGGAGGAACATGTAGGTCTACATCTGTTATGGATTTCTTTTCCACTGGACCTTCCTAGTCCCCTGGAAGAGGAGGTGATAGAGATAAAGCCAAGAAGGGTCATCTATCTTATGTGGTTATTACATACCTAGTTCTGCAGAGACTGCCCTTGCTGCTTCACAGTGTGGTGACAAGGGTCATGGAAGGGTAAGATATTGTTAGTAGGGAAAATGTCCATGGAGCTCTTACCTTCTGCAGTGCAAGGTGGAGGGGCTGCTTAAAGTCCACAAAGGTTCCCACGAGAGGAAAGAGCTGCGGCCCTGGAGGGAAATTCCTGGGTCGTCTCTTTTTCACAAGGTCAATAATCAAAAGAAACATGACTAGAACCACCAAGAGCATCCGACCGTTCAGCTTTTCCAAGAGAGAAACCAAATCAGGCCAAAACTGAAGCTCCATCTTGGCTGATAAACTCGCAGGTTTTCATCCCAGGAAGGGACTTGATTCTGGTGTTACATTTGCTAAAACAGGAGTAAGAAAGGACTGGAGAAGAAACAAAAAAAGCTAAAATGCTGATAGCTGACTGGGGACAGAAGCTCTTTTTCCATGTACAGCTGCTGCCACACCAACTGCTGAATAACTAACTTTAAACACCAGGATCTCCAAAAACAACCCCAAAACCTCACAACATTTGGCCAAACAAAAGCAATCTTGCAAACCTTTAGCTTTACATCTCTGTCAACTCCCTGATTTTCTTATGGAAGAGCATTCCTCCCTTTTGCCCTGAACAAGGAGCTCCTTTATATGGACACCCCACTGGGATTATCGGCATGGCAAACATTCGAGGTGAGGTGAAAGCAGCTTATGGGCTGATTACATGTGGTGGGCGTCGTACAGTTTCAGGGCTGGTGAGGCATCTGAGGTGATGGACATCACACAAGTGGCTGAGGGGCTGATCCTGTTAAGTGCTAAGCACCATCTGCAAAGGGCTGGGTGCCTTCAGCGCCCACCAAAGCCTTCCCGGCTTTGCCGGAGCTGTCAGGGGAGGTTCAGACAAGGGAAATACTGCGGGGGCCCTGGGCTCTCCCAGCCACACAAATGAGAGTTAAAGGAGCTTAATTTCAAGAGTGAGAACATAGGCTCATGTGCTTGCCATGAGATTGGAACTCATGCATTTAAATCTCCTGGGTTTTCCCAAAATCTCCTTTGAATAAAGCTTCATGCTGTCCTGGGGAAAGGCTGCAGTGGACTGACAGTGACCTCTGTGACTCGGAATCAATCTCAGGTCACCTGCTGATATTTAGCTACAACTTGGTTCCAGCTCTCTTTCCTTTCTTTTTTTTCCTTTCAAGAAATTTACTTTGCAAACAATCTAAATTTATACCATAGCAAAGCTGTAAATAACGACTTTTCAGATTATTTGCCTAGAACTTACTGTGAGAAATTCTGAAGGATGGTCAATTTTTACTGCCATAGAATCCTATTATGGTTTGAGTTGAAACGGAACTTAAAGATTGTCTGGTTCCAACCTCCTGCCATGGGCAGGGATGCTGTGTCTTCAGCTTTAAAGAAAGCTTTAATTTTTCAGGAAAGAAGTGTAAATTTTCATAGGAAACAATAATTGGGGAAAAAAATCTGGTATTCTCTAGTCTATCACCATTTTAGAAAGCTTTGCTGTCTGTAATGTGTTTCATTACCTTAGAAACACACACAGGCTGTCTGACAGACCTGCACCTTGGCTATGGCAGGAGTCTTTTTTAGGGGCAACAGTTACCTGCAACCCAACCCTTCTTACTTTGAAATATTATTTACAAGTTCCTAGATGGTATTAGGCAGCAAACAGGGAGCAGTGATGGGAGAAACATCTCACATCACTTGTGTATGAAGCGTATTTTACATGTCCCCGTTGCACAGCTGTGAGCAGCCGTGGTTGGATGTGCTTTGCTTCTCCTCATGCCGGCGCACCCACGGTGCTCCTGCACCATTTGCATCCACGCACCTCTTCCAGCCTTCCTGGTGTGGCAAGCCTGGCTTACCAGAGGCTAAATCAGGATAGCGGGCTCGTGCTCCTCATCCTGGCACCAGGGAGATGACTCGGTTGGTGGAGGTGTCAGCCTACAGCACGCTCAGAGGGACTGTGATGATAAGGCGTCAACTTCTGCTAGCCCAGTTTCACTCCTCTGTTCCTCGCTGTGCCATATGATTTGTCAGCATGCACAGAGTGCAGATCCCTCTACCACTTGTGGCTGCTGTGAATCGGGCTACGTGCAAAGCCAAGGTGTTAATGTGTTCTTCTGGGTGGTGTTGTGGGGGTGGGTGCATCGTGGTTGACAGGAGAAATGTTATTTTTAGCAGGAGGAGCACATTTTGCATGTACTCACATGTGTCTTGTCAGTCAGAAACCTCAAGTCTATTCCTTTGCCTTGAAGCTTCACATGTCCAAGTGCATCCCCTCACAAAGTTCTTAACACGCCAGATTTACTAAGAATTAGGGAAGAGCCTTCCAGTGCTACCAGGGCTCTCCTAACCTTGGCAGACAATAACACCAGCATGTTATCAAACCGTGACAATGCTATTTTGGGTCCCAGGCTTTAATCAACCCAGTTCTCAGCACGTGGTGATGTGCAAATCCCCAAATCACCGAGAAGTCGCGTCGCTGTGGCACATGGGCAGTGCGAAGGTTGTTGGACAACTCCAATCTCTGCAGTGTTGACAAGATCTTATCTGTAAGATCCTGGTCACCTGCAGGATGAACCTGTTCCTCTGGTCAGCACCATGGATGCTGGAACATTGCTCTTCTCCAGATCAAATAACCCAAATTTGAATTCATAAGAGGATGTTCACCCACACATCTAGTAGGATGTAGACCCACCTCCCCTCAATTTCTCCTTGAATACCTCCCCTGACCCCAGTTCACAGCTTTTGACCAGCTCACCTGAGCTCAAGGATACCACGTAGGTAAATTGTGCCATATTGCATGGACACACACACATCACTGCCTGAATATTAAGGCATCTTGAACAGCCAACAGCCAGAAATTGGCCCATATGCTTTGTACCTTCTTCCCTGGCTAGATGTCTAACTGTGTGCAGAAGGTTTTGAAACACAAAGAGAAACATTCTGTTAAAAATGCAATTACCATTTGTTTTTCAAGATATAGTATCCCATTATTTTTTCCAGAGAAGTGAAATTCAATAAGGTTACAACAGAATGTAGTCCAACAGTTACCGTACTTTCAGAGCATTATTTAAGCTACAGAATTTCTTAATGATTAGAAACATATGTAGGAAAAATCACATGCAAAATGAGAATGACTGGAGACAATTTTCCCCCGAAACACTTTTTCTCAGGCAAGTAACAGCTCATCCACCACTGTTGTTCCATCCATCACGTTGGAGGTGTGAGACTCCCACCCACCTGGGGAGCCGTGTGCTCAGGTCACATCAACAAACAGGCTCCAGCGAAGTCCAAGGACCCATCCTGATTTCCAGCAAGGAATATTTTGCTGTTTCTCTCCTCTTTATGTCAGACCCAAGGAAGTGAGGCCATTTTCACCACAGCAAGCTCTTGAACAGCAGCGACCACTCTGATGTCTGTCTTAAGGCCACATCCCAGAAGGTTTTCACGCAAGTGCAGCTGCTGTTTTGTGGCCCAGCCCAGGTGAGTCTTCATGAACCTGGAGTCAATGACAGCTTTGGACACTCATTTCCTTTCAGGATTTACTTTACTGGATCAAATGAAATCTACAGGAGACTTGTAATTTCAGAAAGCCAGGAATGGAGAGTGCTGGGGCACGCAAACCTCTCGGAGTAAACCCAGAAATGACATGGTTGAACTCACTTCTTAGGCTGAAGTCCCCCACTTGGGGTGATTTCACTGGGACAATAAGGGCTCCCATACATCCAAGACTTTGACTTCAGTCCCCAGAATCAGGAAGCCAAGTCCATATTTACTGCTCTCTGTGTGTGATGAATACTAAAGTGCCTCCAGTTTTGCATATTCTCTCTCTCCTCCCTCACCCAGACTAGGTGCAAGTAATCTCTAGGTTTTCCTAGGACCATAGACCTCTCACCTGTAGTGTCCTGACCACAAAAACATTTCCAGTGCTCATTAGAGCTGTAAGGCAGGGAGCTGTCACCATGAATGGGCAAACTGAGGCATTATGAGCCTAAACCAAGTGTTGTGAGCAGACCTACAGTGGCCGGCTGTGCCATCTGGGAAGGATCCCAGAAGATGGGATGCTCAGTCCCCTTCTGTAACAGTCCAAAATGTCCCTTTTCTGCTGCAGAAGCCAGTTGTGAAGGGATTACACTCAGACTTGTCAGCCAGATAATCAAATGAAGGTAGCAGAGAGCGCTGCAGGGAGCCCTCCCTGTGCCCCCCGACCCTGGATCACCCCTGGATTTTCGGTCCAAGATTTTTTTCCCTTCGCATCCAGGAGCTGCGTCGCCGTTGCCAGCGCCTCCCTGCCGGCACATCCCGTACGGATGCACCGAGTCGGATTTGGGGGTGCCGGGTGCTTTCCCCCGAGGGGCCGCGCCCGCGGCAGCGCCAGAGGCAGCGCTCACCCTCCCCCTGGCACGGCTCTCCCACCGTCTGCCGCAACCTGGCAGCGCCGGGGCTGCAACCCCGGCTGTTCCGCATCCTCCAGCTCCCCGTAAACCTCCGGAATAGTCTCCCGTCTAAGGCGCACCTTTTCAGTATTCACAGAGAAGAGTACAGTCACATATTCCTCTCAAAGCCACAAGGACTTGACTAGAGCTAAAATGTCATTTATGTACATATCACAAGCGTTTTTCTAGGCACAGATGTCTTTCTGGTGCCAATATGCTGTTTATGTACTTATCTGTCACAAGCACATGTCTACATACATATGCCCTGCTGGCAGAGGCACAGAGCATTTTGAAACTCTTATTAGACTGCTAATGAATAATACGCATACAAAGGAGAAAACAGAAGGTGGGTCTATCAGGAACAGCCTCTTTCTTAACTACCTTTTAATTGTAGGAGAGGAAGAAAAGAGATGAATTTTGATATGTTGGCATCTGTGAAGGCCTGCTTAGCAGCATCCAACGCCATCATTTTAAAAGTGGATTTTTCACAGGTTTGGGTATTTTGGGGGGAGGGGAGGATTTTTTTTTTCCTTTTAAAAAAAAAACCCCACAAAATTTTGACACTGAGAGTATTGCAAATCCTGGTGCCAATGATGTATGATAGTGTGATTGTCACCATGGAATGCTGAAAAGCTCGAGCAGCTGTTTGGCATATTGACAGTGCGAATTCGGAGCGTTTTAAATGCAAATGACAGTATTCAATTGATCGCAGGAAAACAATGGGTCATAGCCTTACCTTTCCTTGGCTATGCTCTGAATAATCAGGCTGCAAATCCATGCACAATGGGGATATTGTACACGTTCTGGGGATTTTGTTCCCCGCGTTCATGGGGGTCGATATGATGCTTCTTTTGGGCAGAGCTGAAATAGAGGCGCTGCTGAACCGTCCCAGGCACCTCGCGGGGGTGAGGTGGGGAAAAGGGCATAATTTGCTCCAAATCCACCACGTCCTAAGTGTCAGCCTGTTTTTCTTCGCTTCTATCCTTTTCTGCTTGCTCTTTAATCATTCCCAAGGGTGGCTGGCTTTCTGCCTGACTTGTCTCCATTATACCCTGCTGCAATCAATATGGCAAGCAGAAATCAGCAGGAGAAGGCATGTTCTGCTCCCAGTGAGAGCCGGTGGGAGGGAAGGAGATCAGGCCAGCCAGCTGCAACCCCAGCCCGGCAGGCGAGCCGAAACCCAGCCGAAAAAAGCTGCCGCCAGACGGCTGGGTCCTGTTTCCTTCGTGGTGCCCCCTGCCCAGCAGCGAGCAGCAGGTAAAGGTCTTCCTCCTTCCCCCCGCCCTGGGAGGGCAGGCAGGAAAACCTGGCCCTGGTAAAATTTACACTGGAAGCCGCTTTCCTTTTNTTTTTTTTTTTTTTTTGGCACTGGTGGAAAGAAAATGAAGGGTCTTTCCAAAGCAGAAAAGTCCAGGAATGGGGGAGCCACACTTTCACCTGAGCAGGTCTGTTACATATGGACACTGGTGAGTGCTTGGTGGTTCAGGTGGTTCACACTGGCTCGGGTCTCCAAGGTTGGCCATGACGGATTGAAGGCTGCCACTGCCACTCTTGAGTACCTCTAGCTATAGATTTTTGGCTTTAAGACCACATTTCTTTGAAGACAAGTTAAAACACATGCAGGAGTGGTGTGAATGAGGACAGTGCTCTCTGCCCATGGCTTTACCTTACCACGTACATATATGACATCTCCCTCCAAGAATTTTAACTTGGTGAATTTCTTCCCATTCCTTAATTTGTAAGCCTGAAAGGGCTATTCAGGATCCATTCCCTTCCTGCAATCCCCTGATTGCATCTAAATTGCACCAGTGAGCAGAGCTTTTCTGCCTCCTGTGCTTCCATCCACCCTTCTGGTGTTTCAGTCCTGAGCACTTTGGGTCAAGCACTGATTTTGGATCTCCTTGATCCATGGGTTGTGTGCTCTGAGACATGTCTGAGTGTTTCTGCAATGCAACCACTGTACAAACAGCATCACAGTTGCCAGAGCAGTCGCTGAGATGTCTGCAAGGTATCCATGATCAGATTTGCACCTGGGATCAGGAGGGTGAGTGGAACGTCACAAGTGGCTGATGCTCTTGTGCTGTCTGCGTGTGGGATCCTTGTTTCCCTGCACCAGAAACTGGCTTCTCCAGGGACTCTGACAATTACAAAAAGTTCTGTTTTATAAAGGGGAGGTTCATGAGAAGCTGGGGTTGAAGACCACACGGTTAATATCATCCATTTAGGGAGTCTTGTTAGAAGGCTCCACAAGTTTTTCAGGCTTTCCCAATCTTGCCCAGCAATCCCAGATGCCCGTTCTGCCTTGGTACAGAAATCAAGGGACTGTGCAGCTAAATGACACCTATTTCAGCATCCAGCCTTTCAGTCTCTGATGGAAGGCAATGAATAAAAAACCCCAACATCATTATTACCTATGCCTTCCTAAGATAAATCTGTTTACCTGTAAAACAGATGCATTAAAAACCAATCAGCCAATAGAAATAATTAGTTACAGCGTAGGCATGCAGTTTGCTCAGCCTCTGGAACGGGGTAATGTCTTGCTTAGCTTGAACTCCTTGCTGATGGATGCTTGGTGAAAGGTCCTGGAGACGATGTACTCAGCTAAACGCTGGGGAGACAGAAAATGATTACTACAGAGAGACATTGCTCAAGTCAGCTCTGCAAGAAATTCATCACCAGCAGCATTGGCACCACACATGAGCAGCAGCGTATGGAAACTGAACTGTAAAAAGTAACAAAATCAGTGAACTAAGAGAATATTGCATACCGTGAACGTGAGGGAATGCGTCGTTTCCCAGAGGGAGAAACGTTCCTATTTAGCAGGCTTTTGTTTTGTTACAGGAAACGTTTGGATGGGGGGATTTAGCTGTGAACACAGAGCCTTTGTTTTCTGGGAACAAAGGGAACCAAACCGCCACAGGTTGGTAATGGATAAACTTTCTGTGCTGAGCTGGTAGGTAAAGCCTTGGTCTTGGTACAAAACACGCAGGACTGGCTTCTTGTGCCTAAAATCCCGTGGCCTAAA
This sequence comes from Ifrita kowaldi, assembly GCA_013398055.1. Lineage (NCBI taxonomy): Eukaryota > Metazoa > Chordata > Aves > Passeriformes > Cinclosomatidae > Ifrita > Ifrita kowaldi. Next base: position 23,389 of record VZRS01002247.1, on the reverse strand, counting down.
CAGCTGCTTTTGGAGGTAAATTTATAGCTCATTTCTGCTTAGTGGCCACAGGACCACCCTAAAATAAAGACACCACCAAAGCCAAGAGGAGGAGCTGCTGCAAAAGGCTGCTCCCCCCTCCCCAAGACGTCTTAGCAAGATGGTCTTGATAAACCTTTAAAAGATGTCCCCGTTGTCATTAGTCTGGAAGGCCAGTGCTGTGTGTCCTGGGAAAATCCTCCCGCATGGAAACTGGGAACTGGCGTCTCCTCTGCCCCAAAGGCTTCCTGTGAGCCCTTTTACCTGAAAGGTGGAGCACAGCAAGTCTTCAAAGGCTCACGAACACCCGACAATGTGACAAAAGGCCTCGTTGTTTACAAGCAGCTTAGCACATCTGGAACGAGAGAGAAGATGCCTTGTCTTCAGCTAAATGAAGGGACTGATCTCATCCTACCAGAAGGAGAAGGGCAACAATAAAACAATTCCACAAGCGTCCCTTGCGATGACAGGACCAGTAGACTTTTTCCAATCCTGCTGGCAAACAGTAGAAGGCAAAAGTCTTGCGGAGACAGAAGGAATAAAAACAAAATGTCTTGCAGGAGGCTAGAAAACTTTCCCAAAGCATTTTTCTTTAAACTTAACCACATGATTTGCAAGCTTATTGTTAGTTCCCCCCGTCCCTTACATAAAAAGAGAAATTAAAAAAGTGTAGATTAACACATTTTTGGATATCTTCCAAGCTCTCAATTCCTCTGCTTAAAGGATTATTTTGATAAATCAAAAATCACTTTTTGGGTGGCCTGGAGAGACGCAAATTTGCTCTCTCTCCGTGGCAGAAATTATCCCTTCTCAGGGGGTGCTTACTTGAGCCTCTCAGACAAATACAGAGGCAAATCCAGTCCAGTTTCTGATCTAACTCTAATACAATATTGGCTGCTGATTCCAGGGAATTTTTTCCAGATTGGTCAGGCTGGGGACTGCATTGGGTACCTTAATGCCTACCTAGTCACTACTCAGGAGATCCTAGAGGTTCTTCAGTGAAAGCAGAGCCTTGGGAGGTGCTACAAGACCATCTTCACCCGGGTCATGAGAGCAGACAATGCTCCTGAGCAGGTGCTGACTGACATTGTGGTGGAGGGCACGAGAGCTGGGCTGTCTGCTAGAACTGCCCTGGTGTCCCCCACCTTTGTGGTACCCAGCTGGACACCAGAATGCAGATCCATGGGACCTGCTGCCTTTCTCACTGGGATGTGGCTGCAGCTCATGGTCTGGCCCTGCCACAGTGATCACCCTGCATCTGGCAAGAATTCCTGGTGGTCTTAAAGCGTAATGAGCCCATCGAAGGCTTACAATGCATATTGAAAAGGTAAATGGATTAGCAAAAAAAGTGCCGAGAAAAGTTCAGAGAGGCAGTTTATGAACAAACCAAACCACTGTGAAAGAAACAATTGTCCTGGAATAGAAAAAAGTGTAATATATAAAAATAAATAAATATATGTCTATATATACATATTCACTTAAAGGCAATCTTCGTAAACAGGTTGAACAAGACTTTGAGGCTGAAGGAACAGATGGGAAAATGGAACAAACAGATGGAAAAACTCTATTTCTGAAAAAGAAAATAATCTATTTGTAAAGCTATAACTACTCTGAATGAATGTTTCAATGTTAGGAAGGTGAGGCATCAGAAAATTTATAACAAGGCCATAAATTCATCTGAGATCAGTAGGATGGCAGGTGAACAAGGTGCTTCCCAAACAGCCATGCACATTATTTATCCATACTTAATGCCACCATCTTCAGGGATACTTTGCTCCCCTTTAAAGCTATATCTTATTCACCCTACAGTTAAAAATTACCTTTCATCTTTTCATTACCCATAGCTGGCTAATATATTAAAAGAAAAGGAGCAAGTTCACCTTGCTTTCTGCCATCTAATCACGGGGAAAAAATAGGCCTGAGCTCACCAGCACTGGTAGAAAAGTCCTACAGACAAGGAGGGGAGAAGGAGTGAGCACCATGGCTCAGTTCTCCAGCCTGATGGGGAAGTAAATGCCATTAAATGCCTCCTACCCATCCAGCTGTTCTTGGGCAGCTCTCTGATTGTTTTAGAGGCCATGAGCAAGAGAAGAAGAGGGAGGAAAGGTTTGATGTTACACTGACTCCAGGGGAAAACCTCTCTTGCAGCAACCAAGCTGCAGTGCTTAGGGTGAGACAGCCTTGCAGGAAAACGTGAGTCTTGTGTTTTAGTCAAAGAACCACCACCTGAAGAGACAAATCCAGCCCATGCTTCACACGGTGTTCCTTGGTGAAGAAGGGTGAGATACTTACAGAAAAAAAAATTCCAGCCATGGACCAGGTGTCCAGAAAGTCTCCCTGGAGTAAATGAGTTCAGCAACCTCTGAGCAGTGCTGGGATAAGGAACAAAAAAATGCATTACAAAAAATGCTAAGTTGCTGTGAGGGCTGGGGAGATGGCGGTTTGGGCTGGACAGTGTTAATAGGTGCTGGTTTATGATGTTGGCTCCAATCCCTCTGAATCACTGCTTCGCAGCTGCGAGAAGGGACGGTAGAAGTGCTCCAGCTCACTGGGGAGATGCGAAGATTGAATTTTTAACGGAGTGCATTCAGCAGCGTGGAGGCAAAAAAAGGATGTTTGCTTTCAGCACAGGGTTTGGGATGGGGATGCAGTGGTGGGGACCCACCTGCCCAGTGTGTTTCGTTGTCTCCCTTATTTCAGGTCATTTCTTTTAAGTCGGCACAGGGCTTTTAAGGACTGTGTCCCATATCTGGGTCTTAGCAGATTTGCCCACATGTTTTCCTGTGTGTGTCTCTGGGACTCATAAAAGCGTCTTTAGCGCTCAAGTAAGTTCCCCTTTGAGAAGGGACTGTCAAAGACAGGCACTAATGTCATTAGGAGGTTACAAGGGGGAAACAAGAGAGAATTTGCTACAGATCCTCATTTCCATAATCTTGCCTCGGCTTCCTCGTTTGTCAGTTCTTAACCTCAATTCCTTAACCTCCAAATCTGTGGAGTCGCTGACCTTGGGGATTTGTCTTCAAACTGATTTTGAGTTTTAGGCAATCTAAATTAGGCTCCCCGTGACAGAAGACAAAACTTGGTCTTTGCACCCAAATGTGAAAGACAGGCCCAGAGTGCAAGTGAAATCTTGCAATCGTTTTTTCAAACCATCTGCCCATCTGCAGTCCCAGAACAATATCAGTTCGGTGCTGCCTCCCCTCTCTCTCTCTCAGGAATAAAGAAATTACCATAAACAAAGCAGATCAAGGGTCTTTCTAAGCCAAATGCAGCCAAGACACATTGCTTCAGAAAGGAGCAGGAGAGGGAAAAAAGAACTGCAGGGAAGTTTCTTCCTAATTCTCATTAACTCCAGTTTGGCCAGTGATGCTGGACACTGCAGTGTAATTTGGAGTGGATGGTGCTGTGTCCCTCTCCATGGGCACTCCGTTTCCAAGGTATTTCTGTGGCAAACAAAAGTGATCACCACAGAAAAAAAAAAAAGGAAAAAAGAGTGCAGAACTGCTTCTTAAAACTGCTCCCTAACTGTGCAGAGGAGGGAGAACACAAGAAAACAGGGAAATTAGTCTGGACACAAAGAGCCTTTTGGTCTCTCAGACCATTTCTGCGTTGCTCATGGCAGTCAAACCCCTGCCTGAATCACGCTCTTTATTTCAGGGAGCAGAGCCATTGTGAGAAGATGCATTTATTTCCAAGAGTGTGCTCTGAGTTAGAGAGGCTGCGGCAAACTGGCAGGGCAGCTTGGCACGAGGATTTTCTGGAGCAGCAGGTAGAGATGAACAACGGGAGCTGGACCAGTCCCTGCATGACGGGGAAACAGGGGAGGCAGAGAGATTAAATAATTCAGTGTGTGTTGATGTGATGCATGGAAAAATACCACCAGAAGTCACAAAGCTAAATGACTGGGTACCTCTCCAATGGATCAGAGAGCAGGTTTGGGGGGTAAAGAGAGGGAAACAAGCCCATCCGTGCTGGGGAGCAGCTTGTGCAGTGGTGGCTGCAGAGAGGCTGCCCCCGAGGTGCCGGGAGGGGGAAGGAGATCTGCGGGAGCCTCAGCCTCATTATTTTTATGTTCAGCTGCCTAATTACTACGTGTCAGCTGTCTGTTGGAAGGAACGATGTACTGCAGCCTCTCGTTTGGGAATTTATAGTGATTAATGGGCCTGGAGGGAATGACTAACGAGGAAATGTTAGAATTAGTAAATATGCATCACCGTGCAATGAGTAAAGCAAGGAACATGACAAATGAGCCCAAGTATGTGAAAGATGTAAATGTTGCAGAGGGACAACCTTTGGGAGGCCCTGGGGACCCGCAGAAACCGAGAGGAAAAGGAGGGTGGGAGCAACACAGGTGTGATCCCGTGGGGTGACAACAAACCAAGTAAGAAGTGTCCTCCAAAGCCTTCCAAACAGTCCTAGGCAGACTTGGAGGAACAAACTCGCTCTGGCAGGGCACTGCAGTAGGATGGAAAGCTGTTTCCCTGCCTGTTGTCTCCTGTGGAGCACAGCAGGAGCACCAGTGTCACAGCTGCATATTGGGCGATCACCACGATCTGTCCTGCACCAGGACATGGGTCTTTGAAGATATTTAGGTACTGCAAGACCCAAACCACTTAGTTTATCCATTTCATGTGCAGAAATTGCTTTCAGCTCGACTGCTTCAGAAGAATTTGTTTACCAAATAACAGCTTTGCTGCGTGCCAGGGACCTGTAGCTGGTCCAACATCCATGCAAAGTAACACCTGCAGGCTCGGCCGTACAGGCAAGGACAGCACAGCACAGCATCATGGAGGGGCCTGGGTTTTGGGGCTACTTTCCTTATATTCCTAAGTAAATGAGATGTATAAGCCCCCAGAATCACAGCTTGCAGGTGTTCTTGAGTGGCTGGCATTTTAAAACTGCAAATTTAGGGAAAATTCTACTAATTCCAGTAAATTTATTAAAACTGGAATTTTGAATGAACAGGATTAAGGAAGAAAAGCAGCTGTCCTAATTTCTTGATCTAACATCTCACTGAGATCACCTGACAGTCCCTGGTCTGCTACACCTGTCCACTGCCAGCATTGGCTGGTGAGAACATTCCTTGAGCAGTGCAAGATAAACCTTTGCACCAGTGTTGCATTCTTTATAGAAAACTAGAACCCAGATCAAAATGTTCCTGAGTTTTGGGTCACAGAAAATCTAGAATTAGATATGCTACAGAAAACTGAAATTTGGTCTCATTTGCATCTACCAGATCAAACCCCTCACTCCATGTGGCTTTTCCATTTTATTTCCAGCACAGCAACATTATTCAAATTTCACTCAATTGAAAGATGCAGCTGTTTCTATTTTTGGTGCATCCCTGTTAGAGAATAGGAATCAAACAACAATTCTGCACTGTTTGGTGATCAGCAGTATTCTGTCTGTAAGATAATTTTCACTCATTGGAAACAGAAGTCAGGGGAGCAATAGCTTAGGTGCTTCTGCCCTTTAAATACTGCAAAACAGCTGTAATGTTATGTTTTCTCTATAACAGACATTTCTGAAAGCTGAGGCAATTTTCAGAGGACATAACTAGATCATAGACAAGCCTGTAGCTATGGAATAGATAATTTCCCTTTTCTGGCATGCCTAGATGAAAAAAGAAAATTATTTATAGGGGAAAAAAAAATCAACAAATCAAACACCCCCTCCCCCAAACCAATCAATTAATCTCCTTTGTGGAAATTAAATAATCTAAATAACTCCTGCCTTGGAAGATAACTGTGAGCTCCTACAGGTCAAAGCAGGACTAGTCTGTGTTTCAAAGTGCTTTAGGGCTTTGAAAGCAAAGCAGAATCACCAATGCTGTCCTTCAGTTGCTGACTGGACAGCAGTGATTTCTAAAATTACATTTTTAAAAGAACGAGTACTTCCCTTGCCTTTTTGTAGAGATCAATATAAACTGAGACCATCCACGTACCAAACAACTTCTTCATCAACATCTTGACTCCATGCCTTCCACCGAGAGTGGAAGTCATCCAAAGTCACTTTTTTAGTCCCTCCTAAAGCAGAAAATGACAACTCCCCCTGCAACCCATCTCCTCCACAAAAACACTCACAAAGGCTATTTTGGCAAACCAAAGATCTCCTCCAGTGTTCCCACGGGCAATGGGATGTATCTCATGGACCCAAACCTTCAGGAGCAGCCCAGCACTGCCTCTTTCTCTGGCAGCACTGATGTAAAACATCAAATCCCAGTCTTGAAATCAGGACTTTTTCTTCTCCTGTAGGTCTGTGGCCTCAGCCAAACGCCACTTTGATCACTCCTAATGATGACCACTGCACTCCATGTGAAGGGAGAGTTCATCTCCCTTAAGAAAGCTCAGGACTGAACCAGGGTCCTCGCTTTCCTTGGTTTCACCACTGTCAAGAGCAGTTCAACACTTGGTTGAAATGATGAAAAAGAAAACATTTAGCTGAAACATTGTATATACTCTAATTACAATCAATCCATCCCCAAACGAAATATTTAATTTCAATTTTCCCAATGATGCCGTTATTTGGGGGCCATACATCCAGGGGGAAAGGATTTCTATTTTTCAACAGCAAAACATGATGTTTTCGAATGTACTTTTTCAGTTGGAAAATGACAGGATGGAAAATCCACAGCTATCTCTACTTATAGCACATCATGGTTAGGTGTGTGTGCATAGCACTTAGCACAGCATAAAACATAACATAGCACATAACACATCCAGGTGGGTGTGCATATGGCATGGGCACAAAAAGTAAGTTTTAGAGACAAAGTTTGAGAACACAGAAACTATTGGAAAAGGAGGGTTAAATAGCAGTCAGTTCAGATGGTACAAAGCAAGCTGTGCTTTATTCATCTCAAGGAAAGTTAAAATACAAAAACCTGCTTGCAGGTGACACTGAAAACACTTTGGAGGTCTCTCCATTTATTGCTGGGTACAGGGAGACCTGGTGCAAGGAACACTTGAAATACAAAGTACTGGGGAAAAAATACCCAGCCCTCAGCAGAGATAAAGTCAAAACCCAGCTGATGTTTCTGAGTCAGAAGCAAGTGCAACTGGTCAGATGTGCCACACTCTTGCCCCCCTCCACCTGAAAATAACACTGCTTCCAAATTTTCTGGGAGCATGAAGATTTCAACAACAGCCTCAGCAGAGCTCCCCTATGCTGTGTTGTTTACTTTTCAGGGAAATTGTTGACTGCTTTTCATTTTGCCACATGTGAGACAAAACAATCCACTATCCTTTTATTCAATAAAATTGTTCAATATTCCAAGTTTCTTGCGTGATTCAGAAGGGAACTGTTTCCAAATGCCAGCCTCTCCTGCTGGGGGGTGGAAAACGCCTGCTCCTGGCTTGGTTTAGCAGCAGGATGGCAGCAGATTGGCCTTTCCAGAGCAGGGGGCCTTGGGCAGCAACAGAAAGATGTGCCCAACCCTCAGCCAAAAATATCACCCAAACCCAGCAGAGGAAACATTTTTAATAGCTCACCTAAAAAGGCAAAAATTATTTGCCAGAGGTTCCGGCAGTATCACAGTTAACACAGGCATTTCTCCTGGTGAACAGGGGGAATTGCCTGGATCGCCTGAAACGGGTCAGTTATTACCCTGGGAACTGCTGGCCAAGTCTGACCTCTCCACCTCACACCTGGGTGCAATTTCCAGCAGCCTAGCCACTGGTTCCAGTGAAATCAAAGCCGATGCAGCCGTTGACTTCTAAGATCTCCAATAGGGAGATCTCAGCTGTGGTTACCAGCTGGGCTGTGCGAGTGTCATTTTCCAAAAAATCCATCTGCCACACTGAGGCTTCAGTAGCCAAGAATCTGCTACTTACTACCACAAAACTGCTCCAGATTTTCACAGGGGTAACTACTAGCATTTACATTTTGGGAGGGACAGAGAAGGTGGATTTTAGAAACTGTTACTTTCAGTGTTGAAAGGAAATTTTTCTCTTCCTGCACTGGTCCAAGCCTGCTTTTTTCTCTGCTGCTTTCTTGTTTTGCTACTCCATTTTCAGATGGGTGCCCTCGGCTTCCCAGGACCATGGGCTGTCTCATGGCTTTTATCTTTCTTGACATTTTGCATCTGTTTTACGTCTCTAACTGCCTTTGATTTAAGCCTGGCTTCCCTTTTCTCATATTCAAGCTTAGAGGCAGAGGCAGCCCAGCTGAGATTCGCATCTCCACGGATGTTAGATGTCTCCAGGGTTGATGTCTACATTGGAGCTGGTGCTCTAGATTCCCCTTAGCATCATTGGAGAGAAATGAGCGACTAAACCGTGATTTATCTGAGCTACTTGAGGCATCTGAACTTAGTGGGGGGTAATTCCTGCATCACCAGCATCTCTTTCACTCGATTAGCAACCAATGGAGAAGTCATTGTCAGGAGGCACGGCTCCTATCCTGTATCATGAAAATACAATTTGAAAGGCTCTGAATGTGCCTTTCCTTTGGGAGAATCCTGTCCCCTCACAGGTGCCTTTCTACACCCCTTGGATCAAATGATTCCCAGGCACCTGCCTTCCCAGGTGACGCCACCAAGGTTCATGTACCTGGTCATGGATTTCTGCAAGGTCTGGCAGATCCACTCCCACTTATTGCCAGGGTATCTGGTGTGAGTTTCCTCCAAGAGGCCACGTGAAACCTAAAATACCATCAACAACCCTATTTGAAGAGTATGGCCATTTACACACAGGGAGGCAGGCTACAGAATGAAGGTTTGTTGGTAGAAAAGGGGATTTATCATGATGGATGAAGGGCATTTTTAGCTCGAGAGGCAGCTGGTTTGCCTGCAACCAGATGGCCACAGGGTCCAGGCCAAACTTTGCATCTTGACCGTGCTCCAGTGTGATGATTACGACTGACTGAACTCGGAGTTTGGTCATCGTGCGAATATTAAACACCACAGAATGATTTCTAAAGATTATTAGATTAGTGCAGCACCCAGGTCAACATCTCACCACTGAGCTCATGCAAAAATGAGAGGCTAAAATCAACAGTTTTAAATCACAGGTGCCAGTAAAAAGCCCTCTCCAGGAGCAAGACACTAAACCATTAAAAGTGGGCCAGGATGGGGATGCTGGAGCCTACCTAACATACAAGGAAATTGAAATATGCACCAAATCTGAGCTCAGAACTAGATCCTGATCTAATAAACGTGCATTTTATCAATAAAAACATTGGCTACAAACATCTCAACACCTTCTGGTGGTCAAAATTTGGCCTAGGACAGAAATTCAGATGTGAGGCACCTCTACTGCTCCTTCATAGAGATAGCACATGATTATCCAGAATTACATACTGAACCACAGCCACAAAATCCAGCTTGAGTTGCCCTTCTGCTAAATGACTCCAAAACAGATGTGGGAAAACCTGCTAATAGTAATTTTTAGGTTGCTTTAGTAAAACAGCTGAGTGTGGTGGCATCTTGAGAACTTGCTGTTGAGTAAATTCCTGCTTTGGGGAGCAGCAGGAGGAAGAGGGAAAGGGTTTGGTACCTATCTGCTCTGGTCATCTGGAATTAATCTGCAGCCAGGCATCTGTCAAAGCTCCCAATTCTTTGGGTATCCTAGAGACAGCTGAGGGAGATGGTGCATGCAAAGGAAGTCCAAGCTGGAAATCGATTCTCTGCACGAGGCAGCCTGAGCACCCAAAACCTGCACCAACAGAAACCACTCATGTTCCTGCAAAAAGACAGATTTTACGCCCAAGTATAGTACATATTTTAAGAGTTAAACACAGGGACCTGATGAGCCACTTAGCAAAGAAAAAAAAGGAGTAAATGGGAAGATAAATAAAAGTAGAACTACTCTCTCTACAATGCCTGTAAGTGACTTCTGCGAACTGCACGCCACGGCTCCTCGGCGCATCCCGATCCAGGGTTTATCCGTGGAGGGAGGATCTTCCCCAATGCATCTGCACTTCATTAGGAGTTTGTAGACTGCTAAATGAGCAGCAGACCCCAGCATGAATGCACATTGTCTGAGCTGGGCTGATCACACTGTGTGATACAAGGGAGTGTTAAAAAAAACTGCTGTTCTTCAGTAAACATTGGAAGAGAAGACTGAAGATTAATTCAAACAGCTTGGGAAACTGAAACAAGAGAAATGAGCTGAATATTTCCAAATATGGGCTACCTTACTTCAGTATCAAGCCAGGAGAACCTTGGGGCATGCGAGCCAACCAAGCTGCAACTCCCTGGATAACACGGCCTTAATTAAAAGCTAAATTGCACATACATAAAAAACCCCACAGGGCTCACTTCAGCCGCAGAGGTCATGAAATCACAGGCAATCATATGACAAACATTAACCCAAAAGTCCAGGGAACAACTGCTCTGCACACACTCACTCAACACAAGCCACAGAAACACTTGCAAAAATGCCATAACGAGCTTAGGCTTTTAGTACAAATAAATAAAGCCACAAATAGTAACACCAAAGGAAGAGAGAAAAGGAACCACCAAGGGCTCTGCAGCAGGGAGTTGTTCAGTGAAAATGCCAAATTAACTCCAAGAGATAGATTCTATCCAGTGCTCCCCTCAACTCCCTGCTTCCCTGCTTCACTCCCCCAACAACTCCTGCTAATCTGATCTGGAGGAAAAAGTCTTCCCCGCTCCAAATCTGGCACTCATTTTACCCTCACACACAATCAAAACATACCAACCAGCACTTGAGATGTTTTTCTTTAATACCATTAGGAGCAATAACACACCATGTTCAACATCCCATCTCCAGCTGCTTTGGAGAAAAGCAAAAAACCCCAGCTCAAACACCAAAATGTGCACGGGGGGCTCAGGGAGAGGAATAATTAGCTGATTTATGTAATTCCCACATCCAGGCCTGGGCTTTATTCAGCACCCTGTGTTGGATGAAGCTGACTCCCATCACCTCCAGCAGCAGATCTCCCCACACATGCCGTGGCACCAGGGATGAGCACAGATGGTCCCACACTGAGGCTGCATCCAGGAGGTCAGTGCAGGGTGATTTATGTCTCGGAGCACAGCAGACCCTGGGACTCAGCTGCTGTAACTTGGGGCAGCCCAGCTACTGCCATGGACATCTGCTGAGGATCTGCTCCTCTGTTTCAGCACTGTTTCTGCCATTAAAGACCAGCAGCTTGCAAGAAAAGCAGTAAGAAAACTTGTAAAAGAGAGGAAATTTATATAGGGCAAACCAGGTGCATTGTCCCTGTTGGCAGTGCTGACCCACCACCAGCACATCATGATGCACAACCTACCCTTGCTCACTCTGTACTGCTAATTTTGACTCAAGTCACCATCTAATGAACTTTCTTTGCATTTGCATTTCAACTGGAGGCTTCCAAGACTATTTCCTTTGGAAGACACACACCAACCCCAAGCTTGGTGTGGTGTTTGGGGATGGTGGGGTTGCCCACAGCAGACTCCTCTTAGAAGAAGGTTCCCTGTACCTGTAGGTCTTTCCCCAAGCCTTGCCTGATGGCTCATTGCATCTCTCAGGTGTGACATGGAGTCACAAGCCCTTGTCCCATGGGACAGGCAAATGGGCAGTTTCCTAGGAAATAATAATAATAACAATAATAATAATAATCCAGCTTCACTGGTAGAAGACCAGAACCTTGCCAAGAGCAGGAAACGAGCATGTGGATATACTCTTGAAAAAAACCAATGTCCTGTCAAATAGGCCACAAAACAAGGTAATTAAACACAGTCTGCCAGCAGAAATACACTTGGGACAATGCTTCCCAAGCCTCCCCTCTGCACCCACCACCATGAGCGCGTTGTGGATGTGGGTTTTGCTGTGCTGAGACAGGGAGAGAGCAGCCCCGGCAGCATCACTGTTCGGGCTGGACCCAGAGGCAGCACAGAGCTGGATTTTCCTCCGAGGGTCCAGCCGGTGGGGATGCGGCCACACAGCTGTAAGGGAAGGAGCTGTAGCTATAAATGAGTGTTGTTCTCCATCTCCTGACGTCAAGGGAAGCTTTGCTGGTGAGCCCTGCCAAGCTCCAAGCTCCAGAGAAGCTCTCCCACCCCCACGCAGCCCCCACGTGAGATCTCAGCCGTCTCCCTCCCAGCCGGGTGCTGGCACCGCCTCCACCCCCGGCCCCCAGCTGCCGGGATCGGGGGGGACACGCTGCCAAAAGCTGCTTGCCCAAAAAGCCACTTTCCATCAGCAGCACCTCGTGCTGGACCCCAAATTGATGGAGGAGATGGTGGTTTCCATCCCGGAGACCCCGGGGTGGGAGGGTTGTGAGTCCCCAGATTCACGGCAGCGGGATGGAGAGAAACCATTTCACCAGCAGCTTTACCCTCTAATGCTTCTCAATCAACACCTGGTCTTGGGCTGCTGCTCTTTATTTTCATTACTGGCAGGGGATATCTCATAGCATTTCTCCCTTTAGAGGGAGAGAGAAGAGATCTTTGTGCCTCTTCTGGAAAACAAAAATAAATAAAATCACACAGCCATTTCCTTCTGCAAATAGTCAGGACTGAGCTGGGGAACAGGTGAGGCCGGGAGGGGCAGGTAACCTTCATAGCTGTGATGCAGGATTAAAACAACATTCCCAGCATATCCTTAAACAAACCCATGAGAGAAGCCAAAGCCACCCCAAACTTTCCCCTTCAGCCTGTAATTTTCAGACAACAAACCAATCCTTTCACTTTTCTAAAGGAGCGAAGAGAGAGGCAGAGAACTGGAAAAACCCTTTATAGAAATATCAGCTGTTCCTCCTCATTCCCACCCCCAGTTCTGTTTTTTGACAAGTTAAAGTGAGGCCATAACTTATTCTGCTTTGTTCGACAGGGCTAATCACACGTGACTCTAATCACTCATGATGTTTTATTGATTTTAAGCACATTTAATCAGAAATTGGCTCGGAGTTAGATTCCTGCTAATTACTGAGAAGCAGCATTTTGAATGACTTCACAATTGGACTGCAGATTAGAATGGACAATATGTACTAAAATAATGATTCATGCATTCAGCTCCCTGGATTTATTTTGTTTATATTGGATTTTTTAATCTTTAAAGACATAATTCTGCATATGGGCAAGCAGCATTTAAAACCCTTAACAAAATGGGTTTAATTTAACAGGCTAGGCTTTTGCCAGAGATGGGATATGTGGGGAACAGTTTATCCCCAGCTAATGCAGGTCTTTCTCTGAAGGTTGCTGGGGGTGCCTTGCCCACGGTGACACCACACACGGGTGCTCGTGGCACTGCCAGGAGGGGGGAGGCCACTGCTGGGGGCTCCTTTAGCATCCCCACCAAATCCATCAGTTCTGCTCTGAAGTCAGGGTGGGCTTTTCTCATTCAGTCCCTGCACTGTCCGTGTTTCCAACCCCAAACCCCAAATGCAACAGGCTCGTTAAGGCAAAGGGACCCAGCTCTAAAAGGCGTTGAGCTGAACCGCCCCAGATGAGTCCAGCCACCACCTCACCCATTCTGCTGCTCAAATCTTTCAACAACAAAGGGTTAAACCGTTTGTATTTCTGTATTTCTTGACCTAAAAACCACCTTCTCATTGAAAATCAGATTGTTGCTGATCACAGCCTGGAAACAGATTTTTGTTTTTCAACAGCCGCAGGTGTCTCGTCTCCATCAGTGTCCAGGAGATCCCTGGCAGAGGGGCTGCAAATGCTCCACTAACATTGTCCATGCTCAGAAAGAGCTGTGGCCAAGCACAGACCTTTCTCAGCTCTGCAAAACTTCCTCTGCCTCCTGGGAAACACTGATCCGTGAACAACAGGGAAGCTGGAGGCTGGCAGAGAGGCTAGACTAGAGACTACCAGCTATTTGAACTGGTAGGAAAGGAAAATTTCCTTCTGATTGAAAACAGAAACTTTCCACTTTCATCTCTGCTATTTTATTTTTGTTGAAAAACAAGAACTCACGCTGGGGAAGGCTCTCACAGTTTTCAGCTAAAATTTTCAAGTTTTGAGTTATAAAGTCAAAATTTTCCATTAAGAAAAGGAACCTTTTTTCCCAACACAGCTCTACTGGGAATACTTACAGCAATCCTGCAAGTCAGTTGCTCGCATACAAAAACAAGCCTAAATTCAGAATGATGCACAGAATACTCTGCAGTAACCGGTGTCTAAAGTGTGACAGCTCCAGAGTCTCCTGTTCTGCTCCCACTCCTTTCCATGGGTCTGTGACACCCCGATTCCGTGGGTGAAACTTGCCCATGAATGATGTGAAACCTCAGTTTCACAGAAACCTGGGGAATTCACCCCAGAATCACCACTGGCCTCCCAAAGAACCAGCCTGCAAATCTGTGCTAATTCATCCTGCATGGAGAGGTGGTGGGATTTTCACTCTTTAAGTACTGCTATACTCTGTAATATGGCAAGGCTCCAGCCTTCACGTAGGACTCAAACTGTAGTAAGTCCAGAGTGTAACTCTGACTCCTGCATCCTTCCCTTCATCCTCACAACCCTCCCCATTCCCCACTGTGCTGTTTTATTGTCACTGCAGAACAGGGTTTAGAGGCAAAGGCAACTCTCCCCCTGGTGTAACTTTACAAGTTATAAAAAGGAAATATCTGTTTGAGATATTCCTTTAATATTTTTTCTTTCCTTCTTTTTTTTTTCTTCATTTCTTCATTCATGTTTTCTTTTGTACTTTCAGTGGTCCTTCATTCTTTCTTTCCTTTTTACTTTCCCAGGAGTTGGATTCCTGGAATCCTGTGAGTCCCTTCCAATCAGGATATTCTAAAACTCTAAAACTCACTGCATCCAGCACTACTGGGTGTAGGTGTTCACAGCCCTGAGGAGTGTTGCTTTAGTAGTTTTCTGAATGGACATGAGTGACAAAACAGCAAATCTGTGTTCTTCCACTCACTGGTTGACTCCAACTTCAGAGTCTTCAGTGAGAAGTACAGGCTTGAAATTATTCTGAAGTTACAGCATCTACAAGAATTTTACCAGATGGAAACCTGGAAAAAGATTGCTGATTACTTCTCAGATGTATTGCTCATTTGTTCAGAGTAATTACTAGATGCAAAACCAAAAATAGACCCTTTTACTTTGATCCTCTCCAGTTGGATTCTGCACATGACAACTCAGAGCATGTATCTGGATATTCTGTACTGAAACTGTCACAGTTTTCATTCAAAACCCAACCAGTGTTTTTCATCTCACCTATGAAAATGCAAATGAAGATAAAACCTGTCAAAGGACACTGGCAAACATCAACCTGTCCCAACTCCTCACAGTTTGCATCCTCCTGGGGGTAAGTAATCACATGCAGGCTCACTTACAGAATTTGGAGCGGCCCAGTGATGACTCTGTGCTGTTCTCCTCTGGTTATTTAATCATTTGTTAGAAAATCCACCCTGAAGCTGGCAGCTAAGGTCTTTGTAGGTCCAGCTTTGGGATTAGCCCTTTATATATAGCTAGGGCAAAGGGTGAGGAAGAAGAGTGGTTTCCAGGAGGTGCGGGCGAAGAGCAGAGCAGATGGGGCCAGGGCAGAGCTTGGCATCCCTCTGTGTGTGTGAGAGCCAAGGGAGAGCTGGCAGCAGGAGCTCAGGGGTGCTGGGGATGCTCAGGAATACTCAGTGCTACCAAAGTGACCCAAGAAGGCACGGGCCCGTTGATTGTTCTAGAAAAGGAGGAGATCCTCTTGCAGAGCAAAGCTGGCTGAGCACACACGTGCCGGCCATCCTGCTCCAACATTCCCAAGCAGGAGCTGCCTCATTCCTCTCCAAGGAGCTCCAGCACCTTGACATGGGCACCTAACTCCCAGGGAGGGGCTGGGAGGTGGGAGCCAGTGCCTGAAGTTTTCTCTGTAGGTTTTCTACCAAGGCTATATTAAAGGAAGATTATATGGATCTGCTGCTTATCAATGCCTGGAGAGACTTGTCCTCCTTGTACGGCTTTGGTAATATGGCATCAAGAGCTGGACTGCTGACATGGCCAGGAGTGGAATGGAGGGTGGAGAAGCTGGGATTCACACTGCTGTACCATTCTTTTAGCTTGTAGCAAAGCTTCAGCACAGTAATACATTCCCAAATTCAACCATCAGCAAATGATTCCTCTCCCCCAGCATCAGCACTCAGGATGTTCAGTGGATGGCACCAGACTGGTGGGATCGTGGTCAAGTTTCCAGCTGTACGTTCAACAAACCTCACTCTTTATGCTGAGCATTAGCATTGATATCCCTCATTAGGGATTAGGGCAATACTGTACATTATTTCCAGCCAGGGATTAATTAAATCTCAACATTTCTGAGAGGCAACTGGTATAAAGGAAGCCATTCATTTCAGCAAGGTCCAAATGAACAAGCTCCTCATTTGTTTCTGGGCTTGCTCCATGGTGGAGTGAAAAGTAAGCCTCTCCCAAATACTTTAAAATGCCTGATAATACTATAGATAAGCACCTGCAGAGGTTCTATGTGGCAGCCACTCCTTCCTCTTCAGGTCCTGAAACAGCCTCTGCTCTGCCCTAGGAGTAGGTCCCAAATGAGGCAGCAATGTTCCTTTCAGTACACTGCCCAAATGAGCTCTGCAGTGCTTTGTTCCTGACGTTCCTTGGGCTGGAGGGAAGCAGCACAAAGCCCGTGGCACCATGCTGGAAAAGAAGGAAAACCCTGTTTGTGTCTTAACCGAGTCAGGTTAAGACACAAGGGGGGACAGCACTCTGTGTTTTGCTCCAATTGGCTGCAAACAGAGGGTGTGAAAGAGACCCAGCAGGGATGAAGATGGGGCAGCAGAGCCGATGTGCCCTGGAGATGTGAAATGGGAATCCACCAGCCAATGTCTTCAGGGGGATTTTTCCCCAGGAAAATGGGAAATCTGCCATTGAAAAACCCCAAAGCTGAGCAAAACACTGACTTCACCAGAACTCTTCACTGGCAAAACTGCCCACAGATTTACTCAGTGTCCTCCCTTGCCCACGGTGCTCATGCCCACATGCACATGGCTTTGGAGAGACCTGGGGAAGTCCGTGCCATTCGCCACAACAGGGCATTTTCCATGGTTTCTTGGCTTTTTCTGCGTCAGTGAAACAGCTGGGGCTGCCCACAGCTGCTCACTTTGCTTTCTCAAAATCTGCTGTTACTTGTTTGGGCTTATTTAAACTCTCTTTCTTCCTGTTCACTTTTATTCTGCTTTTCTTCATCAAAGTCCTGCTTGGGCCGAGGAGGGATTTTGAGACCTGGAGGGTTTCCATGGGTCTGGCTTGTATTAGAGGGGGGCAATTTCCCAACCACCGGCTGAGTGTCAACATTCCCTCTCCCCTTGCCTTGCTGAGGAAAACCAGGGGCACACACGCAGCATCCTGCAAAGACTCCTTTTCCAGCAGGATGAAATCAAGGTGAGGGGATTTTGACAAGAGCAACAGAGTGGGCTGGACTGGAGAGCTGCTGCTGGCGTGTTTGGAATTGAGATTTTTCAGACTGATGATAATTTCTGCAGCTCATCCTCCATCCTCCTCCCTGCCTGCAATCACAACCCCATGATCACAGCAATCCCCATCTGCAATGTGCACAGGGGGCTCTTGCACAGCCCCTGAGCAGATTCAGGGCCTGGAGGTTCTGGGGATGAACACTGCTGGGATACCTTGAAATGAATTGGAGAGCTCAGTTCTTGCTGGACTTTTATGAACTGTAGGTGCAAGTCAGGTCCCTAGGATTGAACATCGTTGTAGTCTTCAAACAGCCTACATTGTGTAAAGAGAAACAGATGGAGAGGTTGAAGTAAGTGACATTCCCAAACCAGTGCCACGGTAACAATATAAAAACCATCATAAATCTGGGGTTTGCTCTTTGTTGTTTCAGTGCAGCTCAAACTAGTCAAAGAAGTACCATGTAAAAATCAATGAAATTTAAAAAAAATTAAAAATAATTTCGTAGAAATAAGATACCCCACCCCTGGAAACATTTAAGGTGAGGTTGGATGAGGGTCCGAGCAACCTGGTCTAGTTGAAGATGTTCCTGTTCACTGCAGGAGGACTGGACTAGGTGACCTTTGACAAGTCCCTTCCAAACCAAGCTTTCTATGATAAGCATGCCGTATATTCCACTGTAAATAACAGCTTTGGTGTCTTTCATCATTTGGAGCAGAGTTTCCTCCTGGTCCTTCTCATGGACTAGGATCTGTCTCATACCCACCAAAAAACCCCCAAATCCACTGGGCAATGATCTCCATGTAACACAGGACAGTGAGTGGCTGCAAAAAGCCACGTGAGTTCCTGAGTGTTGCAATTGAAGTCCCTCCTTTCCCCCTCCCAATCCCCTGCTGCAGGCCCAGGTACACAATGTTAATTGTAGTCCCCCGTGTGTCTCATGTCCAGTGGATGTTGCCTTTAAAAGGTGCCTTCGTGCAATTCAGCACCAGCAACGCGAGGAGACGTTCTGCAGAGCCAGCAGTTTTTGCAGGGAACCACGAGATGGCGATGGAATAGAAATTTCCACC
>VZRS01002241.1:173674-199674 GCA_013398055.1 Ifrita kowaldi | reverse complement strand
CCGGCCCCCCGCCTGCGGCAGGACGGGGGGAGACGTGTCTGTGCGGCAGGGCCGGCTGAGCCGGTGGAGCCGGAGCTGCCTGGCAGCTCGCCCACCGCTGCGCCCCATCCAGGTCAACCCGTCTGCCCGCCTGCCTGCCGGGAGGGAGCCGCGTGCCTCGGCAGCATCCTGGCGCAGCGTGCCGGGTCCTGCCAGCCGCGGGGTGTGCCGGGGCTGCCGCGGGGCTCGGGAGGGGCGCTGGCAGCCGCCGCTCCCGGGAGCCTGCCCTTGTGGTGGGAGTGGGCTGGTGAGCGTGGCAGCCCCTGGCTGCCCCTAAGGTGCCTGGATGGGGCTGGCTGTGCCTGGCATCCCTAATGCCTGCCGTTGGCAGGTCTGGGGATCCCCAGGTTGCTTTCAGGATGTGGGCTGGTTTCACACATCGTGTGCTCCGTTGCAGACCCCATCACACCCCTGGGCAGTGAGGCTTTGGGGTGGTTTGATCCCAGCTGGGGGCTGGCTTGTGGGATCTCTCTGTCCGCCTGGATCCGGGTGGCCACTGGCCTGCCTGAGCGGCAGATGGTGGCTGCCTGGGGACCCGCTGTCCGTCCCTCCGGGCGATTATTCACCCGTCACCATGACGATAGAAAGGTCAGCAAAAAGATCCTGTGTGATTCCCGGGTCGGTGGGATTAGGAGCAGTGCAGGAGGGAGGGGTAGAGCCCAGCCAGCCCCTCCTCAGGCTCACCAGCTGGACTGTCCCCCTCGGGCACATCCCCAGAGCCCAGCCAGCTGAGAACTGACAAACTTTGGGCACCAGTGAGAAACCCTTGGGATGGGGTTGGGCCCCACTGGCTGCTGATCCTGAGAGCTCAGCTCTGACCCTGTGAGTTCTGTCCTGCACAGGGAAGGCCTGGAGCTGTGTGTGGGATGAAGGGAGTAGGCTGACATCAGGGGGGAAAGCAGAGCAGGGATGGGGCTGTTCTGATGGAGGCTTGACTGGTCCTGCATCCTTCCTCCTTCTCCTCCTCCTCCGTCTCGCAGCAGCAGCAGCAGCAGGGCGTCTCTCCTTGCAGGGTGCCCACAACTGACCCATGTCCCCTCTCTCTCTCTCTCTTCAGGCTGTTCCTCTAAGTCATTCAAGCTGTACTCGCCAAAGGAGCCCCCGAACGGCAACGCCTTCCCCCCCTTCCACCCAGGCACCATGCTGGATCGAGATGTGGGGTGAGCTGGGGCCCAGGGAGGGATTTGCAATGTTGAGGACGCTCTGCAATTTGCACCCCAGGGTCTCTGTGTTACACTTCTCAGCAGCAAACAACAGACTGTAGTGCATGGAGTTCAGTTAGCACAAGAGCAAAGAGGGAATTGGAGCGGACACAGGTGATAGTGGGTTGAGAAGGAGTGATGCTTGGAACGAAGGAAGCCCCTGGGTCCTGAGCTCTGTCAGGCCAAACCGTTTGCTAGGCCAAGCCCCTGGGATCACAGGGAGCACTCCCAGCTCTTGCCAAAACAGCCCCTTCTTCAACGTCTGTCCTGCCTGGCACCAGTCACTGCTGCAGAGGAGCTGGGTATGTCCCCAAGGAGCAGCTGGCTAGGTCCCAGGAGTGGAGCAGCCAGTGATGTGGGATGAGAGCCCAGTTTTGGGCTACAAGTCGCCCCATGGAGCTGTCAGATATTGGCAGCCAGGGTATAGTCTGCACTGTGGGGAGGGTCTCACCTCCAGTGAGCCCGACTGCCTGCTGTAGCCAGGGAAGGAGGAGCTATGGTGAGTAGGGAGATCCCTGCTAGCACTGACCTGCCTGCGTCTCTTTCCACTGCTAGACCTACTCCTATGTACCCACCGACGTACCTGGAGCCTGGAATCGGGTAAGCATGGGGGGCTAGTGTGGGCCCTGCTTGGGGGGAGCTTGTGCCTTTGGTGGGGGTGCCTCAGCCGGGCCAGCATGCTGGCTGGCTGGGGCTTGTGGGAGGATTGCTCAGACTCTGCCAGTCCTGGAGGGGCTGTATGTGTTCCCCCTGTGGGCTTGGGACCCCTCCACACCTGTGGCTGCCTTCCCCTCTGATGGCTTGCTGTGCTCTCTGGGCAGGAGGCACACGCCGTACGGGAACCAGACTGACTACAGGATATTTGAGCTCAACAAGCGGCTGCAGAACTGGACAGAGGTAGGCAGCTGGGAGAGCGAGGGCAGTATTTTGGTAGTGGGGGCCACCACCGCCTTCTCCCACATGTGGCTGTGGGACAGGGCTTATCCACCCCCATCTCCAAGTGCTCAGCTCGGAGCGCAGCCCTCCATGGGTTGAGCACGTGGCTGCTGTGCCTGGCAGCCAGTGTCTGTCTGTCTCTCCTCCCCATAACTTAGCATCTCTCTGCCATCCCCAGGAATGTGACAATCTGTGGTGGGATGCTTTCACCACAGAGTTCTTTGAGGATGATGCCATGTTAACAATCACTTTCTGCTTGGAGGATGGACCAAAGAGATACAGTGAGTACTACCTTGAGCTCTCCTTCCTAAGGGCATTGCCCTTCAGCAGGAGACAGTTGTGTGCTCGGGGGGATGTGGGTAGGGTGTCAGAGCGCAGCTGTTTTCAGCCAGAAGGTATGGGGGCACCCTCTTCATGTACATCCCAAGGAACATCAGGATGAGCCAGGTTTACTGACCTTATTTTCCTGCTTCTCCTGTTGCAGCGATTGGCCGGACTCTGATTCCCCGTTACTTCCGCAGCATCTTTGAAGGGGGGGCCACAGAGCTCTACTACGTGCTCAAGCACCCCAAGGAGTCCTTCCACAACAACTTCGTCTCGCTAGACTGTGACCAGTGCACCATGGTCACCCAGCACGGCAAGCCCATGTTCACCCAGGTACGGCCTGTGCCCGCAGCTTCTGCCCCTCCTGCCTTAGTTTTTTGTGCCCTCTTGGTGGCTACAGTCCCATGGGGCTCTGCATTTTGGGCTCGTGGGTATGGCTTCTGCTGAGTCTTCCGGGAGGCAGAGGCAAGCCACTGTGGGAGTGTTCCAATGTGCAGCAGTGGGTTCCCAGGGGACTAGGGAAAGCTGGGGCAGCCTGTGCCTGACCCTTTGCCCTGCCCAGGTGTGTGTGGAGGGGCGGCTCTACCTGGAGTTCATGTTCGATGACATGATGAGGATAAAGACGTGGCATTTCAGCATCCGCCAACATCGAGAACTCATTCCCCGCAGCATCCTTGCCATGCATGTGAGTACAGCTCCAGGAGCTCCCCTGGGCATGAATGACACAGGGCTGCTGAGGAGGGCTGTTCCCAGCCTGGATGCAGCTGAGTTGTCTGTCCCTGTCACTCCTAGGCACAGGATCCCCAGATGCTGGACCAGTTATCCAAGAACATCACACGCTGTGGGCTCTCAAACTCCACACTCAACTACCTCCGAGTAAGTGTGTGAGGGGAGGGGGGGATGCAGCTCTGCCGTGCCTTGTGCTCTCAGCTGCCTGATGCCTGGCTGCCCTGGGGCGTGGGTAGGCTGCAAGGCTGGCTTTGCAAAAGGGATCTTACAGAGGGGCTGTAGAGAGCTGTGGGGCAGTGGGTCTGCTGAATCCCACACGCTCACAGTGTGGCTTGGGTCAGTGCAGCACAGATGCCTGCCTGTAGGGGGTTAGGGTTATGGGGTCTCTGTTTTGCTGGGGCTCAGAGCATTGCAATCTAACCCAGAGTCTCTGCTCCCTGCAGCTCTGTGTAATCCTAGAACCAATGCAGGAGCTTATGTCACGGCACAAGACCTACAGCCTCAGTCCCCGGGACTGCCTCAAGACTTGCCTCTTCCAGAAGTGGCAGCGGATGGTCGCTCCGCCTGGTGAGTCTCACACTGCTGCCTGGTCAGGCCCTGCCCTTCGGTGCAGGCTTCTCCCAGCCCCAGAGCTGTTCTTGGCCTCGTTTTGTGAGGCTGGGGATGGTGAACCAGGCATTTGGCTTCCTTCTATGCTGGTCTGCCTTCCCAGAGGGCCAGAGTAGGGCTGCAGGCAGCCAGTGCTCCCTGCCCAGAGGCTGCCAGCTGCTTGTGGAAAGCAAAGCAGAGATGGAAATCATCATGCCGCCTCTCCTGTCCCCTGGTCTGGGAGGACAGCAGAACTGTGGAAGTGAGGAGGGTGGTGATGATGCCTGGAAGGGGAATGTGGTCCTTGAAGAAATGGGGTTTGCATAAAAGGGGCTGGGGGGCACCAGCTTCCTCTTGTTGGGGCTGACCACGTATGTCCCCATCCTCCACCAGCGGAGCCAGCACGGCAGCAGCCCAGCAAGCGCCGGAAAAGGAAGATGTCGGGGGGCAGCACCATGAGCTCCGGCGGGGGAAACACCAACAACAGCAACAGCAAGAAGAAGAGCCCAGCCAGCACCTTTGCCCTGTCCAGTCAGGTACCTGTAAGCATCCCGTTTCCATTCTCTCTTCCTCCTCTGGGGTGGAGGGGAGGGTTCTCTGCCCCTGTCTCTGGGAGCTGCTAGGGGGAGACCCCCAGGGACTGCCTATCTGAGCCCCCCCAGCTCTTCCCATGTGATGGGGAAAGGAAGGAGGGGGTGTCCCAGCTGCCTTCCCTAAGCCCCTTTGCTCTCCTGCGAGGGAGTGCGGATGTGTTTGACCCACTCAGTGCCCAAGCTTGGGTTCTGCAGTGGAGATGAGGAAGTGGCCCTACAGCTGGGGAAAGGGGCTGCGCTGATGAGAGGGGGGTCTAGTGGCCCAGGCTCCCCCCACCTCGATTATGTTTCGGGACCGTCTCCCCTTTCAGGATGTGATGGTGGTAGGCGAGCCCACGCTGATGGGGGGGGAGTTTGGGGACGAGGATGAGCGGCTCATCACCCGGCTGGAGAACACGCAGTTTGACGCCGCCAACGGCATCGACGACGAGGACAGCTTCAACAACTCGCCGGCGCTGGGGGCCAACAGCCCCTGGAACAGCAAACCGCCCTCCAGCCAGGAGAGCAAGTCAGAGAACCCCACGTCGCAGGCGTCGCAGTAACGGCCCCCCCGCCGCCCCGTGGACTCAGTCCCAACCAATCTACCTGTACATTTGCAACGGAGAGTGACTGGGAAGCGGCGAGGTACCGGGGGCGGATCAGCGCCATACGGATGATGGGGTGCACGGCCCGGGGTGCACACCAGGCAGGCAGCCCCCAGCTGTCCCCCCTGCCGCCTCCCCGCACCCCCACGCCTGCCTCCCTGACGGACCCCAGGGCAGGGGTGGGTTTCCGGGGCCGTAGCTTCATTATTCCCTCTTCTCTCTTTTTTCCTGCTTCTTGCCCAGAGAGCTTCTCATCCCCGCCCCAACATGCCCAACCCCTCCCTGCCGAGTGGGGGGAATTAGTGGGGAGGTGTTGGCAGTGGCTGGCGTGACCAGGTGCCATGTATTGAGGTCTGGCACAGCCCAGAGACCCTCCTCCTCCCTGGGTCCTATGGCTCGTGTTTGCTGAGCAGCCACCTGCATTGGGGTTGCACGTCCCTAGTCCAACCTGGGGCTGGTTGGGGGGGGCAGTGATGGAAAACCTTCCCTGTGCCTCGGGCTCTGCCACAAAGCCGCCTCCGGCCAGGGTCAGATCCTGCAGCGCTGGGATGGTGTTGAGGATATGGCCCTGTCGCATTTTCCCACTCTCCTGCACCCTCCCCTTCCCCTCGCTCCCCAGAGCGAGACCGCAGCCCGGCCATGGGGGGACTCTGTATATAGGAAGTGCGTGGTGGGGGGCTCGGCGGGCACGGAGGACCCGCGGCTCTGCCAGAGCAGCCGGTGCCCTTGTTCCCTGCCTGCAGCCCCTGTGTTTCCCTCCACCCTGCGTGAGTCTGCCTGGGGCCCCTTTGCAACCCCTGGCTCCTGGTACCTCCTACTTTTGTCTTTTTTTAAGAAAAGAAAAAAATAATATTATTAAATTGTAAGTTTAAAAAAAGAAAGAAAAAAAAATGGGAAAAGACCCCCTCAGCCCCCTTGCCCATTCCCCCTTCCTGTCCTGAGCCCTCTCACCCTGTCCTGACTTTTGTACAGGCTTCTTCTCTTGGAAGTCTCGTTTTATATCCAGTTCGGAGAGCTTCAAACCAAGGAGAGACTTTGCAGACTTCCTTTCTAATCCCTCCAGAGGTCGGGAGGGGCCAGCCCCCCGCCTCCCTTCTCAATGTAAATCTTGTGTGCTGTTGTCCCCGCTCCCCCCCTCGGGTTTGTGTACCTCGTGCTTGTACATTTCCGCGCTGTAGACAGTGTGTACGATACTGTTCTTTCAATGTGTTATCACTAGAGCAGGTGCCTCCATTGATGTTAGGGGAAACGATGAGAAAAATAATAATTTTTGGGGGGGTTTTTTGGTTTAAAAAAAAAAAAAAAAGAGAAAAAAATAATCCCTTCCAAGGCTTCTTCCAAGGAGAAGATGGGAGGTGCCGGGGGAGGGTGTTTGTGCTAACTAACCAGTTCACCCCAGCAGCCTTGGAGTGGGGTTTTGGGGGAAGACGGGAGTCCGGGCTGCCCGTGGGAACCCCCTGGCATGCCCCGTGGTGGGGTTGCAGCAAGTGCTGCCGTGGGGGGGACTGCCCTAGTGGGGGTGTACATGTGTGTAAGAGTGTGCGTGCGAGAGGTTTGTGTGTCTGTCCGTGTGCATAAGGGAGCCTGGAGCAGGCGGAGCAGCCCTGAAGTTTGGGGGAGTGAGGGGTGCACTCCATTCTCTCCGTCAGACACGCCCCCAGCTCCCTGCCGGGGATCCCACGGCCCATGTCCTGCTGCCCCGTGGGGCTTGGGGCTGGCAGGTGTCACTGAGAGGCTGCCTGTGCCCGGGGGCTCTGGCTGATGCAGGGGTCCTACTAGCACCCCATGCCTTGCCCACTCGTGGCTGAGACTGCAGGGGGCTGCTGAGATGGGGTGGGGGACACCCTGTGTGTCCTCTCCTTCTGCTGTCCCTGTGGTTGGGCAGGGAGACAGAGCCTTGAGTCAGCCCTGGTCTGATTTCAAGCTGAAGATCCCTGGAGAGATGCCTGTGTTGGCTGCTGGGCCCTTCCATGGGCAGGCCGGAGGTGGAGGGCTCGGCCCCTCAGACCCCCAAGCATGGGGGTCCCCATGGCCCCTTTGCAGGTGCGGGTGGGATCCCAGGGTGGGAGCCCGGTGTGGCAGGGAGGGGGGCTCTGCATTGCAATTAAGGTACGATTCTCCATGCCGTGCCACAGGGCTGCTGTGGAGGGTGCAGAGCCCTCACTGCCACGGGCACACTGTAATGCCTTTTTGTTTCTTCTTTTGTTTTTTTTTTTTCTTCCTTCCTCCCCTCCATAGTTTGTGCCATTTATGAGTCATGTATGGTACCAATAAAATGACTTTTCGGTTTGAAGCTGTCCTGATCACTTATATCTGAGCATGGGACCAGGCTGACACGGGCAAGGCAGAGGGGGCTCCCCTCATGTCCCTGGTGCCCTGGCAGGGGGTGCGGGCACAGGGCTCACTGTGCTCCCAGGATGATGCTGGCTCGCTTCTGCCTGCTGGTTCCCAGGCAGGCCACAGCTGGCTCCCTGCCATGCCATGGAAAGCAGAAATCTCAGCAAAGGTAAGGTACAGGGCTGCTGGGAAACGGCCCAGTCCCCAAGCCAGAGCAAACAAGTAGCTTGAGGCCTGCCCAGACACCAAGGTGATGGGCACCTTCCTTGGGGAGCAGTGGAGGCAGTGCAGTCCTACTGTGGGAACAGGGCAGGAGCAGCTGAGCAGCATGGAGGTGTCCTGGGGAGGGCAAAGGGGACCAACAGAGGGCCAGCCTCCATGGGGCTACACCAGTCTCCTTCCAGAAGCTGGGGTGCCCTGTGCCAGCATTATTAGGGATATGGGGGAAACCAGGCTCATGAAGCAGGGCTGATGCAGCAGAGGGTGAGGGCAGGATGGGCCTGTATCTTCAGAGTAGGGGCAGGGGTTGGGTTGACATCTGCAGTGAGGGATGTCACCAGACTATCCCCTGACAGGGCTGAGGTTGGGGGGGGGGAGCCGCAGGATACAAGAGCTGTGGTGGGAGCTCGTGGCTGGGTGGGTGAGGGCAGGGTGGCTGCAGTGAGCCCGTGGTGTGGCGCCCAGAGCTGAGGCATCAACACCCGTGCTCCTGACATGCCCGAGCTCTGGCAGGCTTGGTGGAATGCCATGGGCTGGAGGGGAGCAATGCCCTGCAGGAGCAGATCCTGCTATCTGTGAAGGATCCTGCATATGCTTGGTGGTATCCTCCATGTGCACCCAAGAGCTGCTGGACGGCCCCAAGGCAACACCTTGGGGTTGAGGTCTGACCTGGAAAGCCCCCAAACCTCCTTCCCCACATCAGCTCCAGTGCTGTGAGAAACTCAGCAGTTGTTGCTTTTTTTCCCCCTCCTTTTTTGGTGGGATGAATCTGTGTCCTGTGCTGCCCTGCCCCAGTGCCAGTGCTGTGCCAATGCTGTGCCAGAGGGTCCGACATGACACTCTGGCACCCGGCATGGGCCAGACCAGGAAGAAACCCAGAAGCAGGGCTGCCCTTCTTCCCGTGCCACCTTCACCTAAGGTCACGGACTGCAGTGATACCTGCGTGTGCCAAGGAAAGTTAAGCAGTATCTGGGAGATGGTGATGAGCAAGCCATGGCTGCTGGAGGGGCCAGGGAGCCCACCATGCAAAGGTCATCCAGGTACAGCTCACCCGGAGTCCCTGCTGGTGCCTGTCCAAAAGCTCATGGTGTCCCATGCAGGGACACAGGGCAGGGGCCAAGGACCATGCTGGGGGCTCCAGCTACCCCGGGGCAGGAGGTGGGGGGTGCAGGACACAGCTGAGGGCTGGCATAGGTGGGCAGCGGGAGTGGGCTACCGGCAAGAGGGCTGTGGCAGGGTGGGCTGCTGGAGGGGCCAGCAGTGGCTCTGGCAGTGTGCGGTGAGCGCTGGTGCTCTTAGGCAAGGAGGGAGCATCCCCCGGGCACGGGCAGAGGGCCTGTGGGTGGCGGGACGGGGCCGGGGTGTCTGGGGCAGATGCAGGATGTCAGGGTGGGCTGGGGCCAGCAGCAGGAATGCCCCCCGGGTGGAGGAGGAGTGCCAAGGTGCAGCGGGGAGGGCTGGGGCGGAGGGCTCCCTTTCGGCAGACGAGGCCGGCGCGGTCGCACGCCCCGGAGAGACCCCGGCAGGCCGGGGCGGAAGGGGCGGCTCTGTCCGGCCCATCCCGCACCTCCCGCGGCGGCCCGCGCTGCGGGCTCGGTGCGGAGCCGTGCTGAGCTGTACCGAGCTGGGGAGCTCCGCCTGCCGCCGCTCGCCGGGACGCGACCCCCGGGGCACCTGCCCCGCGTCCACCGGGTGCGTCCGCGGCACAACCGGGAGCAACCCCCGGCCCCTCCCCGCTCCTGCCCCCGGTTGCGGCTCCCGGAGCTCCGGCGGCGGGGCGGGGGATGGAGCCACACGGCGTGGGAAAGCTCTGCGGGGAGTGGGGATGGAGCCGAGCGGGCGCCCAGCCTTTGAGGAAAATTGCTGTCTGGGGGCCCCTGAGGCTGTTCCCCGCTTGGGGGGACCGGGACTCGTGTGAAAAATGCCGGGTTTGCCGCAGTGCCCCATTTCGGAAGGTTTTTAGATGCAAAACCTGCTTCTGTGGCTAGTGCTGATTTGTGTTGAAACTGTGAACGGCTCAACGCACCCCATCCCGAAGGGATGCAAATAGTGTTGGGCGGAGCGGGCGGAACGGCTGCTCTCGGGATCACCCCAGGCCACCCAGCTCCTGGGTCGGGACAAGAGGAAACCAACATGGGCACGGGAGTTTAGCGGAGGGCGAGAAGAGGGGCTCTTCCCGGTGCCTGGGTCGGGACAGGTCGGTGGTGACCCTGACCCCGGTATGAAGAGGCGGCCCGGAGTGGCCGGGTGCCAAGCGCTGTGAGGGGCAGGGTGGGGCGATCCCGGCATCGCCGCCTGCCCGGCAAACAGCTTGTCAGCAATCATCGCTGAAACTTAAACAAACCACAAACCTGGGCGCTGGCACAGTGCGGCCGGACCCTGCGGCAGCTGTGGGTGCAGAGAGGTGTTAGAGGATAGGGTGAGTGCTCTGAATCTGCTTCATCCCCCACAGCCCCCCTCCCCGGTGGGCACCTCCTGCCTGGCTTCCCACCCCACTGCTCACAGGACTCCCCATCCTTCCTCGGTGCTCTCCCGCAGCTCTTTCCTTCCGGGCAGGAGCTGGCAGGTGCCTGATTTTTTCTCTCTGCATTTCCTGGTCGGAGGCAGGGCAGGCTGGGTGGTCCTGTGCCCTGCCCCCGGCAGCTCCTCTCTGTGCCCAGGAGTCCACTGGAGCTGCTGCGATGGAGCTGGGGAACATCTCGAGGCCCACGTACGGCCCTGGCCCCGAGGCGCCGGAGAGCAGCACGCCGGGGCTGGTGACAATGGCACACAGCTTCCTGCGGGTGGTGCAGCCCAACCCCCTGCCCGTAGGTGGGTGCATGGCGGCGGGGGGCTGGCAGTGGTGGGGGGGGGCTGCTTGGGGCTGCAGGGTCCCCGTTGAGTGTGAGCCCTCCTGCGGTGACTGTCCATCCAGCATTCAAACACTGGGTGCTGGGTAAGGGGGGATATGGCTGAGGCAATCAGGAGTGGGATCCCAAGGATTGCCAGCTATGTCCTGCTCATGTACCATAACAACTGTGGGGCTATCTCAGCTGGGCCCCAGGACAGGTTTTAGTGGTAGTGCCATCTTGCAGATTCCTGCCCCATCCTCCCTCCAGGTATTTTAATCCCAGGCCCCCAAAAATGTGCAGAGCAAACCCCACTCTGCCTGAAGGGTCTTTGTCTGTCTTGCAGCCCTCTGTGCTTGCTGGCCACCAAGAGCAGTGTGTGCAGTGCATGGCAGCACTGTGTGCACTCCCTGTGCACTGCCCTGCTTGCCAGCACTTGCCCTTGCTCCTGTCACTGTCACAGCTCTGTCCCGAAGCAGCTGCAGGTTTGCACAAGTGATACCAGGACCCTGCAGCTGCTCGGTATTCGTGGGGTGAATGCTGCCCACCTGGAGGGAAATGCCACTCTGGCTGCTGGCACTTTTGCTTCCTCCTTCACTGGGTTCAGCCCTTGCTTGCCATCAAGGTGCTGGCAAAGGTGTGGCTGGCACACACCTCGATGGCTTTGTGGACTTCTGTCACGTAGATACCAGGGTACAGTCAGTGGCCCCATGTGCTGTCATGGCTTGTGATGAGCGCATGGGGCACAAGAGGGAGAGCCCTGCGAATGAAAGAGGCAGCATGGCAGTGGGCCTTTGCCCCAGCACTCATTCCACACTGGCAGTGCCCTTGGGCATCTGTGTGGGGCTAGGCTGCAGGAGGGCAGCCCCAGGGCAGTGTCCCTTATGTCCAATGGGGTGAGGAACCCCCTTGTTCTGTGGACCCCTGAGAGCCTGGGGGCTGGCAGCACTTTTCCTGGGTGCAAAAATGCTGCATGATGTGATGGCTGGGAAGGGCAGGCGGAAGGGAGAAAAATGCCAGACTCAGAGCTGGTCTGAGCTGCAGGTGATGCTTGGGGCTGGAAGCCCCTCTTTGGGGTGAGCAGGGTCTGGGGCCCTCCTGGAGAGCCCCCCAGGGCCCAGCACCTGCTCATGGCCATCTGTGCTTCTTGTCCCCCAGAGCTGTTTAATTTTGGGCAGTCCCAGAGTGAGTTCACGCAGGAGGACATCCACGAGGTGAGCAGGCAGCTGGGGCAGGGAGGTGACAGTCCCAGACCACCGTGGACTGGGGGATGCTGGTGGGTACTGCTCTGAGGCTGAGCCCTGGATGCCTGGCAGCAGCAAGGGGAGATGTTCTGCTCCCTGGGGGGACCCATTTTGTCTATTTGGATCTGGACAGGGCACTCAGAGCTGAGTGAGCCTTCAGGGGCACCAGTGTTACGCTGCCTCTCGTTCTTCCTATCCCAGCTGCTGCTCTACGAACTGGGTTTCCTGGTCTGCGTGGCCATTGGAGTCCTCTTCATCATCCTCGTGCCGCTGGTGGGATGCTGCTTCTGCTGCTGCCGCTGCTGCGGGAACTGCGGCGGCCGCATGTACCAGAAGCAGGGCCGGCGGATGGGCTGCCGGCGCCGGGCGCTCTGGGCCTCTGTCCTGCTGGTCTCCGCTTTCCTCCTGTGAGTGCGCTGGCCGGGAGGCTCCGGATGGAACCCAGGGGTGGCTGGAAATGCCGGCGCTTGGCGGCCGTGCCAGGAAACTGCCATTGTTCTCGAGTAGATCGCGGCACGGCGGGACAAAGGAGAGGAAGCGGCGGCGGTGGGGAGCCGGCCCCGGGGGGCTGCGCACTGGCACGGTGCAGACCTTTCCCGACAGCTTCCCCACGGCCTACTGGGCTCCCCCGTGCCTCAGTTTCCCGCGTCCCTCCTCTTTGGTCCCTCTGTGCAGGGCACTTGCTGGGATACCCTGGAAGCAGGGTTCACTGGTGTGCTCCAGACCCTGCAGGCTGGGGTCTGTGTGGGTGGATTTGGAGGGTACCGGGGCGGAGCAGTGGGACTGAGCTCCCCACATGCTGACACTGCCACCCTTCCCTTGTAGGGCTGGTGGTGTCTGTGCCTCCATCAGCAACGCCCGCTTCTCCCAGGCTGTGAAGAGCACCTTCCCCAATGTGAACAACACTCTGGACAACGTCCACACCTACCTGGCCTCCATCCCCCAGGCACGCATCGTCCCCCTGCCACGTCTGGGGGGCAAGGGGCCAGGCAGGAGGAGCAGCCCAAATAGCCCCCTGGGGAAGGGCAACAGCAGGGCTGGCAGCAGAGAAAGGTCCCCACTCTCACTGACACCACATCTCTGTCCCTACAGCAGGTTGATCTTATCATCAAGAGGAGTGACATCCCACTGGACTATGCCAACCGCAGCCTCCATGGTGAGGGTGTGCCACGAGAGGGGCTGGAGCATCCCCGTGGCCATGTGGCAAGCTGCTCCAGGGCTGGGGTTCTTGGGCAGTGGAGGTGTTGTGTGGCTTTGCCTTTCTGCCCTGTGGGTGGTCGCTGACCCTGCAGGCCACTGGGCTGGTTCTTATGGGGATGTCTAAAGGGACTGGGTCTGGAGGCTCCTCCAAGCTCCAGCTCTGCTCCACTTGCTGCTTTTCCCCATTCAGGGGGAACCCTTCTCTCTGGGAAGGGTGATGCAGGTGGTGGGAGACTGGGAATATCCCCATTGCCCCCCACCCGGGGGGTGGGTGAGGGAGGGGTGCTGGTGGTGTCAGTGTTTTCACCAGCTTTCCTGCAAGCCCTAGGGCCTTGCAGGGGTCCTGCCATGGACACCCCCTCTCCCATCTCTGCAGACATTGGGCCCAACCTGGGCAGCATGATCATCTCGCGCATCAGGAGCAGCATGGACGGGGCTCTGGGATCCATCCAGAGCCTCTTGCAAGGTACTGGCCCCATCCCTGGGAGGCTGGCAGGGGCCTCAGGGGGATGCTGGAACCGAGAGCTAGGGTAGGTGCATGTTTGGGTAAGGCTCCCAGGGAGGTGGATACCTCTGGCCTCCCAGCCACATCCTGGGGCAAATGCCATGACTCTGGGGATGCCCTTATGTTGCATTTTTTCATGGGTTCCCGAGGTTCAGCTGGGTGAGAACGAGCCCCTGCCACACTGGCAGGATGAGGCCCTCAGCTGCCCGCTGTCTCTCCAGGGATGAAGACGCTGAAGGACACCTTTGGCAGCATTGCCATCAGTCGCTCAGACCTCGAGAAGCTGCAGAACAACTACAGCCAGCAGCTGGCCAGCCTGTGGCACAGGCTCAACCAGACCCTGCAGAGCTGTGGCCAGCCCTGCAACCAAGTGTCCCTGGACGGGCTCGCCTTCACCGCCAACTTCAGCACAGTGAGAGGGGCAGGGTGCGGGTGAGGGGCCCCAGCAGCCCCTGCCCCAGCCCCCACAGCTCCCTCACCCCAGGCTCTTCCCCGCAGATCCCTGGTGTGGAGCAGCAGCTGGAGGCACTGCATGAGGTCTTTAGTTCCAGCATAGAGACTGATTTAGAGGAGGTAAGGGGTTGTCACCTTCACCTAGGCACAAAGCTGGGTGCTCCTGCAACTGCTGGCGCTGTGCTGACAAGGAGTGGGTTGGGAAGAGCTCTGTCAGGAATTCATTGTGTGACATGGAGGGAAGGGCTAGCCAGAGGTCTGCGTGCTGTCCCAACCATCCCTGCACACTGGTAGGGTGGACTGGGTGCTGTGGGGAGCCTGGCTGTCCTGTGCTACTAGGATCTGGGGCAAGGGGATGTGCTGCTCAGCCCTGGATTGCAGGCAAGGAAGTGAGGTGTATGCTGTGCTCACCTGGATGCAGGTTAACAGAACTCTGAACACGACCTCTGACAAGGTGCAAGAGCAGTCCCAGGAAGTGGTGGCAAGTAAGCAGGGCTTTGTGTGCTGATTTCTCCCTCTCCTAGGGCTCCTTCCTCCCTTCTCAAGCCATTCTTTCCCGGAGGCCTTTCCTGCAGCCCTGGCTGTCCCCAGGTGCCATGATGCTGATGTCATCCTTGGCCATGACTGCCCCTTTCCTATCCTGAGTCCCCATTGCCCTGCAGGACCTGGGCAGCAGCTCGCAGTGCCAGTGTGTTCCCTTTCCTTGCAGAGAGCCAGGACCAGCTGGGCCTCATCAGGAGGGAGATCAGAAGCTTGCAGGAAGAGTTGCCGCTCCTGGATGTGGAGGAGAAAGTTGGGGCCTTTCTGAACAATGCCACATCGGTGCTGGAGGAGTACAGGGGGCCAACCATTGCCTGGGATGGGCTCAGGTGGGTGAGGGGATGTGTGCCCAGCTCCGTTGTCCAGAGAGTTTTAAGGCTCCTGCTCCTCCAGTTGCTGGAGGTGGGGGCTTGCTGGGTGGTGGGCTTGTGGGTGCAGGGTAGTCAGAGCTGTGCCTTGCAGACACACATGCCCCTTCCCTGTTGTGGGGCCTGGGACATTTTTTCCTCCCACTGAAGGCAGCTGGCGGGCTGGCTGCTGGGGTTCCAGGTCCTGCTGCCTGACTCCTGCCCTTTGTCTTCCCCCAGGCTGATCGTGTGTGCCCTTCTGTGCTGCATGGTGCTGCTGGTGGTCCTCTGCAACGTTTTTGGGCTGCTGCTGGGGCCCCTGGGGCTGAAGGAAGGTGTGCTGCCCACACAGC
This sequence comes from Ifrita kowaldi, assembly GCA_013398055.1. Taxonomy (NCBI): domain Eukaryota; kingdom Metazoa; phylum Chordata; class Aves; order Passeriformes; family Cinclosomatidae; genus Ifrita; species Ifrita kowaldi. The sequence continues at coordinate 184,653 of VZRS01002241.1, read as the reverse complement.
GCAGCAGCCTCTCCAATGCTGGCGGGAACTTCTTCATGGCGTGAGGCTCAAGTGGCTGCCAAGGACACGTGTGGGAGCGGTGGGATGGGTGGGCATGGCTGACCTGGGAATGCTCAAGCTCCTAAATCATCACATTACTGCAGCTTAATGGCCTGCCCCATGGTGACTCCCAGTGTAGGTGGTAAATTGAAGGTAAAACATGGTTCTGGTGAGAGGCATTCAAGGCCCCATGACGGTGAGGGCTGGCGGTGTGTGCATGGTCCTGCAGCTCTGTGGGGGAGTGCTCGCTTGTAAAGCTGTGGGAAGCTATTCTGGAATCCAAGCTCCAGGGTAGAGCCTGGTCATGCTCTGGGGGCTGAAGGCAGAACAGAGACATGTTTGTGGGACAGGTGGTCCTGCAATTGTAGGGGGTGAGGGGTGTGCAGCCCCTGGGCTCTGCGAGCTGGGGGCAATGCCAGCTCTGGGGCTGGGCCACAGGGCTGTGGGTGCTGATGGCATTTCTGTCCTGGCAGAGGGGTTGGCTTCAGTTTCATCTTCTCTTGGCTGCTCATGCTGCTGGTGACGATCATCTTTGTGCTGGGGGGGAATATTTACATGATCTTCTGTGCGTCCTGGCGCAACCAGCAGCTCTTCCAGGTAAGCTTGCTGTGGGGAGACAACCCTGCCTGGAGCCACTGGTGCCTAAATGAGGGCTGCTGGTAAAGCAGAAGAAGCACTGGCCATTTGGGATGCTCTTTCAAGGTGTCCTGCCGTGCACTATGTCTAGTTTCTGCATTTCTTTCCTTGCTCTTAGCTCCTGGACACCCCTGGCCTGATCCCTAACTTCAATCTCTCAGAGCTGCTGGGCCTGCAGGGTGACATGGCAAACTTCTCAGAGATATACAGGTGGGTTCCAGGCCTGACACTGTATCTTTGGGGGGAGTAAAGCTGCTCAATGCCCTCAGATGCTCTCCAGGAGCGGGGCAGCTTGCCCTACCTGCCCTGGCTGTGGGTAGGCACTGATCGCAGGGAAGGAGCAAGGTGTAACCTACCTGCACAGGTGAGGACATGCTCCTGGGAGGGGGTGGCCCTCACCTGCCCTGTTTTTAACCTTGTGCCCCCATCCTGCAGGCAGTGCCAGCAAGATGCTTCCCTGTGGCAAACTCTGCACTTGGACCAGCGTGTGCACCTGGATGAGCTCTTGAATATCAGCCAGGTGAGCGTGGGGGTGCCAGGGTCTTGAGGGCAGGGATCCAGACCCAGGGCTGAGGGGACAGTGAGGGGCCAGCACATGTCCCATCACGGCCCCCTTTGCTCTGGCAGTACACAGGAGACATCTCCACAGCTTTTGAGAAGATGAACATCACCCTCAGCCCCATCTCCCTGCTCAGCCAGAGCCAGAAAGACCTGCTGCTGAATGCCAGTCGGGCTGCACAGCCCCCCAACTTCACCCTCACCCTGGAGCAGGTGTGCTGGGTGCAGCCTGGTGTTGGGATTTGGGGAGGTGGATGTGGGTTGAGGAGGTCCACTGCTCTCTCCTTTTTGCTGCTGTGGGAGTCATCTGCCATCTGTGTAACCCTTTAGGGTAACAGGGCACACCCTCTGCCCAGAAGGCCCTGGCTCCACTCTGTCCCACAAAGAAGGGGTATGACTCCCCTCATGAGCCCCATTCCTTGTTCTCATGGCTCTGTCTCTGCTTTTTCCAGCTGGATCAGAATATGACACAGGGAAGCCTCCTGGATCTGGCTGCAGAGTTGGAGCAGCTGTCAGAAAAAGTGGTGAGAGACCATGACACCGCAGGGCCATGGCCACCCTGTTCCCAAAGCCACTGGTTGCAAGGTCTCCTCTGTGCCTGCCTGGGTGTTGAGGGGAGGCCCTTCACTCTCGCCCAGCTCTTTTCCCCAGCCTGGCCCATCATCTGGCTTTGGTGAGGCTCAGGGCCGGGCACTGCTGACTGTGGCTCTTCCAGCACGGCACGGACGTGAAGAAGGACCTGGAAGATGAAGCTCGCGAACTGAGGGAGCTGGACAAGGACATGCAGGCAAACTTCTCTGGGCCACTGGTGAGCAATACTGGGGGATGTCCTGGGGATGCTGGGTTGGGCTCAGAGCCTGCTGGCAGGGTCTTGTCTGAGGTGTGGGGTCTGCACCTCTGACCCTGTTTTCTCCATCCGCAGCAAAGTCTGAAGGAGAACATCCACTTAGTGCAGAGTGGGGCTGCCCAGCTAGAGGTAAGCTGCACAAAGGGAATGCATGCCAGTCTGGGGCACCCTGCAAAGCACCCTCAAGGTCCTGCAGTGCAGGTGATGGGGCTAACCTGCAGTCTGGAGGGGCTGGTGGCTGCTGTGGGACTCTTCATGTGCTGCAGGGGCGGTTCATGGGGTAGAGGGAGGGAGGCCATGGACCCTGCCAGGCAGGGGCTCCCTCCACCTGAGGTACTTGTCACTACCAGCGTGTGACTGCTGGGAACACCCCAGCTCAGAGAGGCTGTGCCCCAGGGATTGCTGCTGCGCAGGGTCAGTGAAGTGCAGGGACCCCACTTAGATCACGCTGCTGAGAGCATCTTTCATCTCAGGGACAGACAAAAGCTGCGCTGGACAAAGCCAGCAAAACTCAGGAGTTCCTGGAGAGGCAGACACCAAACATCATCAAGAACGTGAGCTTGCGTTACCCTGCTGCCAGGCCACACGGACCAGACCCCCTCACCAAGACTTCCCTCTATGCAGGGAAGCCAAACCTTTCCTGGCTGCTCATCCTGCCTGCCTTCCCTGGGCATCTCCTGTATCCCTGGGTGCCCCCTTCCCTTATGGCATTCCTGGCAAGGGACTGGGGTGGGGTGAAGCATTGAGCCCTACTGCTGCTGGGCTGAGGTGGTCTGAGAGTCCTGATCCTGACATGGAGGGGACATGGGGCATGGAGGGGGCTGGTGGTGCAGCATCTCCACTTTGTGCTTTCTCCTCCAGGAGACGTGGGCCTTCCTGGAGCAGCTGTTGGATTTCTTTGAGACCTACATTTCTTGGGCGAAGAGCAGGGTAAGCTGAGCCTTCCTCAGTGAGGTGAAGAGAAGGGGAGGATGAGCTGCAGGGCTTTGTGGATGCTGACATATGCTGTCCCCACCATGTCCCCAGCTGACAGAAGATGTGGCACGTTGCAGGCCCATAGCTCAGTCCTTGGATAATGTGGAGGTCATTGGCTGTGACTACATCATGGACTCTGTGGTGAGTGGGGCAGCCATGAGTAGAGTGACGCACGTGCGTGGGGTGGCAGCGAGGTCCTCTTGTCCTCATGCACAGGATGAGGGATGCACAGGAAGCAGTGCTCAACTTCTCCCCAGCAAATTGCTGTGGCTAAGAGCAAAGGCCAGGCTCTGAGAAGGAGTGGGTGGTCACTGGGGAGCCCTGGGAGCAAAAGAGGTGCTCCCAGTTGCTGTCTGGGCCTAATGGCTCTTCCTCCACCCTACGCAGAATGCTTTCTGGTTCAGCCTGGGCTGGTGCACCTTGTTCCTGCTGCCCAGCATCATCCTGGCCATCAGACTTGCCAAGTTCTACCGCCGCATGGATATTGCTGATGTGTACAGGTGAGGAGCAGCCCCACCCGCTGTGACCACACGGGGTGTAGGGTCCCCCTGCCACCTGTCCCTTCATGTCCTGTGGTAGCCTGTGGGGCTGATGCTAAAGTAATGTGGGCTGGGGAGGACCTGAGAGGTGGCTTGGGGCCCTCAGCCTCTGAGGATGGAGATGTTCTGGAGAAGAGCTTTTCTCTGCCTGCTCTGAACCTCCCCTTTGGGCAGACAAAGGTGCATCCCCTTTGGAGGAAGGAGCCTGGCAGAGCTGCAGCCCCAGCCTGGCTCAAGTCCACCACCTGACTCATTCTGGTTCGCACCATTTTTGTGCTGGAGCACTGGCATGGGAGCACAGCTGGATGCTGTGCAGAATGCAGCGTGGCTGGTGGCACTGCTACGAGGGTGCAGTGCTTGCTCACATGCCTGTGGCCGCTGGTGTCCCAGGGCTGCCCCCCAGCCCTCTGGGACCCTCTGCCCGGCAGCTCCACCACCAGCACAAGCACTGACCCCTGAGGGTAGTGAGTAGTTTCCAGTTGGATTTCCAACTCCTGAAGGCTACATGTTGGCCCTGCAGTGCAGCTGGTGTGCTGGGGCTTCTCCAGCGCCCCACCTGCCACCCCTCTGAGCTGGCTGGAGACATGGGCTCAGCTGCCCAGGAACATCAGGGAACTGAAGCTGTGGCATAGGGAGCTGGGTGCTGCTGAGCTGTGAGTGTGGGGCCCTGCTCTGCCTGCCTGGGGAAGGAGCACTGATGCTCTGGGGGGCTGTAAGAGCCTGTGCTCCCTGTTCAGATCAGGCAGCCAGGATGGGGAGGGGACCACAGCACCCTGAAAGCCACGTGTTTTCCTTTTGTGACCCATGGGAGACCTTGTCCCACCATGAGATGCTGGACTGTCCCACAAGGCTTCTTCTTGCCCCACTAACACTGTTCCCTATTTTTTCTCCCCTCCAGGAATGAAGACTTTGAGATGTAAGCTACTTACACTGCCAGGTCCCTGTGTGGGGTGGGGGGCAGCCCCTGTGGTACGAGGGGGGTCAGGGACAGAGGGAGGGGGGTGGGGACCAGGGTGAGTGTACACCAAGGAGTGTGCTGGTACCAGGGGATGGTTGTGAAGGTGGGACTTTTCTAGTGCACACAGTTGTGGGGTCCCCTATCATCTTCCCACACTCCTAAATTTGGAGGTGCTGCTGGTCCCAGTCTCCCGAGCTGGTGGGTTTGGGGAAGCTGTCTCCACATCCTATTTCCTGTGGGGCTGGGTGATAGGAGTGGGATGATATTTGACCATCCCAGTGCATCCTGAGCTGTCCCTTGCTCCCCTCTGTGGCTGGGGGTGACATAGGTGACTTTGGTTTTGCAGGCCACCCACATTCAACTCCTACAAAATCCCCAGGCCTTCCACAAGGCATTAGCCCCCATCACACGCAGATGGAGGAGGAAATGGACAGACCCCCTCACTTGAAAAACGTGACTATTTATTTTTGCAGGGAGCCTGCCTCTTTCCAAGGTTGTAATTTTTGGTGTCAAACAATAAATGGTGTGTTTGTGTGCACTGTGGGATGTGACTGCGCTCCTCAGGTCTAGCTGAGATGGAAGTACACAGGGGTAGGGGCATGGAGGGATCCCTACTGCTGGCACAAGCTGAGGCTGTGCCTGGGCTCTTTCTGGCGTTCCCAAGTGTGCTCTGCCCACAGCCAGCCTGTGGGTCGATACAGGACCACTGCTCAGCATAACCAAGACTGGGTGATGCTCCCCTCACTGGGCAGTCCTTTGCACCTCTGACTGGGTGAGTGCCAGGTCCCTCCCTGGGAAAAGCCACACAAAGAGCCTCTTGTCCATGAAGTGCCACCCCAAGCTGTCTCCAGCGCGTGAGCACTTCCCTCTGGCAAGGCTGGTATGCATCATCTGTGGGTTTCCAGTGAGTTTATGGGGTGCCTGCAGCCCACACCTCCTTCCCTCTGCAAGATATGGTGGCATGGGTACTTTCTGTGCCCACCCCTGCACACCCCATGCTCTGCATGGAAAGAGCTGCACGCACAGATGAACCAAGGGTGACTTGGTCTAGAGCCTTGGGGCGAGTTCAGGTATTGCTTTGTGCTGCTCCTTGGTGCAAGCTCAGGGACCATCCCGAAAGCCGTGTCAGGCACAGGGGATATACGTGAGCAGCTTGACTCATTTCCTTTGTTGCAAAGCCCAAGTTTCTCTGGAACAGAGTGAGAAGGCCAGGCCAGCCAGCTCCCCCTCCACTACATGCATCTGCTTTATCGCTTTTCCACTTGCCTTCAGATCTAATTGCTAGTTTTTCCTTTGGGCGTTACCTGAAGCTGCGGCAGCCTTGCCTCCTGCTGTCTCCCCCCAGCACAGTCTGACTGCGGAGAGAGCCCTGTGCTTGCCTATCACTCAGCTGAATCTGTCCTTCAGATTGGTTTGGCCCCTGCTTCCCCCAGGGATGCCCACTTCCTGATCCTTGGAGTGAGATATCCAGTACCCCTTTGGAAAGCATTGTGCTCAGTTTTGTCTCTTGTTTTCCTCTGCCCTGAACCCTCAGCCTCCAGAATTCTGCCAACTTCCTGCTTGTCTAGGGCCCACATGTGGAGGCTTCTGCCCCCCAGCCTCAGACTGTCCCTACTGCATCATGTTCCCTGCTTCCTCTTCCCTTGCTGTGCCTCAGGGACACCAGCTCACACAGGACTGCTGCTGGCTTCAGTTTCCGCTTGCTGGCTTTGTGGGCATTGCTTCTTCCCTGCTCCGCCTTCTCTGCAGAGCCAGTGCTTCCAGCAGGGAGCTTGACCCTCATTCACCGTGTGACTGTGGCCACCTGCCCCCAAACCCAGCCCTGGCAATGAAGATGTCCCCTCCAAATGACTGCACAGCCTTTACCAAGATGTGGGGCTTGCTCTCAGCAGCTCCCCATTCAGTGCTGCTCCAGGGCAGTGTTCCAATCCCTGAAGCCATAGCTCTAAGAGGTGCTAGGGTCCATCCATCATCCTCCTCCTGAGCAGCCCTGGGAGGTGGGTGAGAGCAGCGTCAGGCAAGGCCAGCAGCTGCCTGGAGAGGAGGCAAGGACAGCTCATCACAAAATGCCCACAGCAGATGCCACCAGCTCTCCTTTCAGGCCACGCTCCCCCCGCTCATGTGCACGGCAGCTGCCAGAATCGAGGTGGCTCCACCGTGTGAGATGGAAACTCACAGCACCCCATGGCCACAGCACAAGGCCCCCCACAAGGAAGGGCTCATCAATAACCAGCCAGTCTCTAGGGAACCATAGCAGCAGTTCCTCTTTTCCAGGCCTTTTTCCACCACAGGGACTTTCCACAGCCAAGCCCTTGTCTGGGGGAGACCCTGCCACATCGTTACAGTGGTTTCACAAACAACAATCTCTCCAACGGCAGCTCTGACACTTTGTGCCTGGCAATAGGATTTTACTGGGCCAGCCAGGTGCTCTCTGTTGCTAGCTTTCCTAAGAAATAGACAATTTACAGCTCTTGAGAAAAAAAATCCTCCGCTCCTCAACTCTCTGTTGGGCCCAGCCACAGCCATGCACGGCCTGGATGGCCCTTCCCTGTGGCCCACACGCTCCAGCCTGCCTGTGCAGACTCCTGCCTCCATGGCTTCATAGTGGTAAGCAGCTAAGTACCACAGAGGGAATGGGCTGTCTGGGCATGCTTTCTGAGCCCAGCTGTACCAGTGGTGAGCCACGCTGGGCAGCACCAGAGAGATGAGCCTGGCCACTTTTCACCAGAAGCAAAACAAAACCGCCCTCCTCCTGAGGGTGTGTACCCTCATAACATCCACCACCACCTCAGCACTGCTTTAGGAACCTTTATTTTTAAAAGGAGTCTGTCTTCCACACTTAAGACCACCCTCAAGAGGATTAATGCAGGTGAATCTCCCGCAGCCCAACAAGGCAACAGACAGCTCCTTTACACCACAGTCCAGAATACAGGGGCAAAGCCACAGCCACGGTTTCCCTCCTGGTGGAGGAGGCCAGGCACAGGGCACCCGAGAGAGGCTCGAACCTGGATCTTCCTGCACAGCTGCTCTCAGGTTACATTGATTTTGCAAACAGAGGCACAATATGAGCCAGACAACCCTGACAAAGCCCCTTTGTATGCAAAGGGCAAAGATAGAGGAGATGGGAACAGAAGGCCTGGGTGTCGTGCAGCATAATCTAAGCTTCCACAAAGGAAAGGGAAAGGCAGGGCCAGCCCCAAGCTCACACAGGCTGCTGCAAGCTTCTCAGCTCAGAAGAGAGTTTGGGTACTGTCTGGGACAGAGAGATAAGGGAATTAGGCTGCTCTTTTCAGCTAAGTAGCTGCAATCAGTCACAGCTACAGGATTGATCCCAGAGGAATTGTGGAGAGACAACGTGTGGAATGCTGCAGCTGCCAGTGTGTGTGCTGGGACCCCCAGTACCATGGAGCTGTGCCACACTGGCATTTAGCATCTGACTGAGCCCAAAGCGGCAGGACTCAGTGACCCAAGAAACATGCCCCGTTTCTCACAGGCAGAGATTGAAGGCACCACCCAACTCACTGAGCAGAGAATAGGGGGGAAAGACTGTGGGTATCCCTGCCCACCACTCCACCCCCAGTACTAGAGGATCAGGGAAGTAGAAGTGGAGTCAAAAAGGAACCAAAGAAGCCAAAAACAAAGTGCTTTGGGCAGGGAGCAGCTCTGTAGTCCTGTAGTGCAGCCAGTGTTTTCATCTGCAAATGCACCTGGCATTTGCTCCTCCACTGGCACACACACAATTGCACTTGCTAGGAACAGCCAAAAAGCCTGCCCTGGCTCAGAGGAGATCCCCCAACCCCAGCCACCCAACAGGCTCTTCGAGATGCTGCTGCAGGGATGCTTTAGTAAGGAGCAGGCTTCCATACTGCCAGGACAGGTAGCATTTCCTAGGGTGCATGCAGCTTTCCCTTCCTTGTACGCCCAGGGCTTGGGATCACATTGTCCTTCCTCCCCTTCACACACCGTCATCCTGTAACAGTGCTGAGGGCGAGGAAGTCCTTGCCATGGGTGCCTGAGGAACATCATCGGCCACTGCTTTTGAGGGGATTTTGTGCTCTCGGGGTGGGGTGGGAGGGGGGAAGGTGGTGCTCTGCAGGGCATCCGAGTACATGTCCTCCTGGACACTGGGACACTGCACAACCCTTTGCAGCAGTGGCTTAAGCAAGCCCACAGTCAGCTGGTTCCCCTCACTGGAGAAAGGCACTGGGTCCTCCTGGGAGTGAGGCAGGTGCTGCAGGACCACGGTGAGGACGTCTGAGGCAGTGAGCTCAGTGGGGCACAGCGGCCACAGCCTGTCCAGGTAAGGGTCCAGCTCCCGGTGCTGGGCCAACTCAGCCAGCAGTGTGGTGAATATCTCCTTGTTAAGCAAGGGGCTGAGTTTGGAGAACTTCTCTGCCACCTCCACCACCCGCTGCCACTGCTTCAAACGGATGAGAAGGTGCAGAGCTTGCAGCACGGCCTTAGGCCTCTTGCTGCAGAGCAGCAGTTCCAGCTCCATCTCTTCATCTGCCTCACCATGTTTGTTTTTTCGGGCCAGCACTCCCAGTGCTCTCTTGTACAGTGGTACCCGGCCCTCTGGGCCCTCCTTGCTGCTGTACGACCAAGAATTGCTAACGTACTGCTGGGTCAGCTCCACAAAGCTGGGCAACCACTTGGGTTTGAACCTCAGGAAGGAGGCACAAATGAGCTCAAAGAGTGGGACCATCCCATTCTGACCCACCTCCTCCAGTTGTGGCTGACACAGGACCTTCTTCCATACCTCTGGGGTGGCCCTGGCTACCAAGAGGCCATCCCCATTCTGCTGCAGCTGCAGGCAGCTCCTTGTGGCCTTCCAGGCAGCCTTGGGGAAGGAGGCAAAGACAGAGTTCAGATAGGCCAAGTTGTCCTTGTCCATGTCAGACTGCAGAATGCGGCTGACCTCCTGCTCCACCAGCTCCTTGCAGTAGCTTTCCACCTCACTCTCTGGGGCACACACCACACAAGCCTTGAGGAGCTCCAGGCTCATGTAGCTCTGCAGCTCCAGGCTCAGTGTGCTCAACAGCTTGGCATAAGTGTCTTGTACGCCTCGGGCTGGCTTCTGCTTCTGGTGGAGGCTGTGCTGCAGGATGGAAGCGAGAACCACAGGAGCCTGGAATGCACCACCTTTCTTCAACTTCTCCACCGTCAGCTTGGAGCTGCTGAGGCTCCTCCTCTGGTAATATCTGCAGGCCTCCTCAAACACCATCTCCACCAGGCATGGCTCAGGCCTGCTGCTGTCCTCAGGTTTGGAGAAGCTAAAGCTGTAGATGCCAGTTTGAGTGAGGAGCTGGATACTGTCCTCCTCTCCCTGGGACTCCAGGAAATGCACCTCTTTCATACTCAGGACTTCCTTTTCTATAAGCCTTCCACTGTTCTGGTCGACAAGGTACACTACTCCAGCCAGCACACAGGCCAGGATGCTGCCGAAGGTCTTCAGCCGGACAGGACTCCCTTGGGCCAGGGGGCCCCCTTCCAGGTCAAAAATATGCCTCTGTGTCCCATCTGGCTCCATGACACTCACAGAACCCTTTGTGCTCACCAGCAGCAGACCCCCACTGTTGGACACAGTGGAGGTGTGAATGTCCAGAGGTGCGAAACCTGAGAGAAGGCCCACAGAACCCAGCAGGAGTTTCCTGAAGTCTGACTCGCTGCTGGAGCGCAGCACCTTGCTGTGGATGAAGCCTGCAGAGGGGGCTGTGATGGTGAACTTTGCCTTCTCTGGATGCCAGATGAGGAGGAATTTGGAAGTGGTGGCAAAGCCGGCAGCAGCAGCAGGCACTAGGAAGATGTGTTGGGGGGAAGCCAGGACCTGGTACTCGGGGCTGTTGTGCAGGACTATCCTCACAGCACCCAGCCGCACGCCTTGCTCCCCCACCTCCAGAGCACGGGCACAGACACAGAACCTGAAGGCGCACTTGCTCATGTCCGAGTGAGCACCCAGCGGCGGCCTCTCCTCACACCACACCAGGCTGGCTCCCTGGCTGCACACGGAGACGACTCGTGCCCGGGCACCCTGGCAGAGCTCCAGTGTCTGCAGCAGCTGCCAGCCCACGGCCACTACAAAGTGCCAGACCTCGGTCCGGCCATGTTCCCACACCACGGCCAGTACCCAGGAGCCCAGTACCACAGGACTCTGCAGGAAGAGCAGTCCCACAAGGGCTGGCTGGGGTGGCTGCCAGGTCCTCTCCAGCTCGGCTCCAGCGATGCTGTGGCGCTGGAAGGCCACCACCCGGGGCAGGGTGGGCGGCCGGCTCTTCTGCAGGAGCAGGAGATGCTGCCCGTCGGGGCTGGACTGGACGTGGCTGGGCTCTTCTCCGCGGCACAACAACTCCCGCAGCCAGTGGCCTCGGCTGAAGTCACTCAAGTCGGAGACCTGCCGCAGCTTCATCCTGTCAGCGACAGCGTGCAC